>JAUNZM010001446.1:0-10996 GCA_033459285.1 Clamator glandarius
ATTTTAAAAGCCCCCAGACCCTTCTAAAGAACCCCAGGACCCTTCTAAAAGCCCCCAGACCCTTCTAGATCTCCCCAGGACCCATCTAAAATCCCCCAGATCCTTCTAGAGGCCCCCAGGGCCCCTCTAATGGTCCCCAGACCCATCTAGAGCCCCCAAGGACCCTTGTAAAAGCACCCAGACCCTTCTAGAGCTCCCTAGGACCCTTCTAAAATCCTCCAGACCCTTCTAGAGGCCCCTAGGTCGCTTCCAAAAGCTCCCAGACCCTTCTAGAGGCCCCCAGGACCCTTCTAAAAGCACCCAGACCCTTCTAGAGGCCCCCAGGACCGTTCTAACAGCCCCCTGACCCTTCTAGAGCCCCCAGGTCCCTTCCAAAAGCACCCAAACCCTTCTAGAGGCCCCCAGGACCCTTCTAAAAGCCCCCAGACCCTTCTAGAGCCTCACAGGACACTCCTAAAAGCCTCCAGACCCTTCTAGAGGCCCGCAGGACCCTTCTGAATGCCCTCAGACCTTTCTAGAGCCCACCAGGACCCTTCTAAAAGCACCCAGACCCTTCTAGACCCTCCCCGGATCCTTCTACAAGCACCCAGACCGTTCTAGAGACCCTCAGGACCCTTCTAAAATCCCCCAGACCCTTCTAGAGCCCACTAGGAGCCCTCTAAAAGCCCCCAGACCCTTCTAGACCATCCCCGGATCCATCTAAAAGCACCCAGACCCTTCTACAGCCTCCCAGGACCCTTCTAAAATCCCTCAGACCCTTCTAGAGGCCCCCAGGACACTTCTAAAAGCCCCCAGACCCTTCTAGAGGCCCCCAGGACCATTCTAAAAGCACCCACACCCTTCTAGAGCCCCCCAGGACGCTTCTAAAAGCCTCCAGACCTTTCTACAGCCCCCCAGGACCCTTCCAAAAGCACCCAGACCCTTCTAGAGGCCCCCAGGACCCTTCTAAAAGCCCCCAGACCCTTCTAGAGCCCCCCAGGACCATTCTAAAAGCACCCAGACACTTCTAGAGCCACCCAGGACCCTTCTAAAAGTCACCAGACCCTTCTAGAGGCCCCCAGGACCCTTCTAAAAGCCCCCAGACCCTTCTAGAGCCTCACAGGACACTCCTAAAAGCCTCCAGACCCTTCTAGAGGCCCGCAGGACCCTTCTGAATGCCCTCAGACCTTTCTAGAGCCCACCAGGACCCTTCTAAAAGCACCCAGACCCTTCTAGACCCTCCCCGGATCCTTCTACAAGCACCCAGACCGTTCTAGAGACCCTCAGGACCCTTCTAAAATCCCCCAGACCCTTCTAGAGCCCACTAGGAGCCCTCTAAAAGCTCCCAGACCCTTCTAGACCATCCCCGGATCCATCTAAAAGCACCCAGACCCTTCTACAGCCTCCCAGGACCCTTCTAAAATCCCTCAGACCCTTCTAGAGGCCCCCAGGACACTTCTAAAAGCCCCCAGACCCTTCTAGAGGCCCCCAGGACCATTCTAAAAGCACCCACACCCTTCTAGAGCCCCCCAGGACGCTTCTAAAAGCCTCCAGACCTTTCTACAGCCCCCCAGGACCCTTCCAAAAGCACCCAGACCCTTCTAGAGGCCCCCAGGACCCTTCTAAAAGCCCCCAGACCCTTCTAGAGCCCCCCAGGACCATTCTAAAAGCACCCAGACACTTCTAGAGCCACCCAGGACCCTTCTAAAAGCCAACAGACCCTTCTAGAGACCCTCAGGACCCTTCTAAAAGCCCCCAGACCCCTCTAGAGCCCCCCAGGACACTTCTAAAAGAACCCAGAACCTTCTAGAGCCCCCAGGTCCCTTCTAAAAGACTCCAGACTCTTCTAGACCCTCCCCGGATCTTTCTAAATGCACCCAGACCCTTCTAGAGCCTCCCAGGACCCTTTTAAAATGACTCAGACCCTTCTAGAGGCCCCCAGGACCATTCTAAAAGTACCCAGACCCTTCTAGAGCCCCCCAGGACCCTTCTAAAAGCTCCCAGACTTTTCTAGACCCTCCCCGGATCCTTCTAAAAGCCCCCAGACCCTTCTAGAGGCCCCCAGGACCCTTCTAAAAACCTCCAGACCCTTCTAGACCCTCCCCGGATCGTTCTAAAAGCACCCAGACCCATCTGGAGCCTCCCAGGACCCTTCTAAAAGCCCCTAGACCCATCTAGAGGCCCCCAGGACCCTTCTAAAAGCACCCAGACCCTTCTAGAGCCACCCAGGACCCTTCTGAAAGACCCCAGACCCTTCTAGAGGCCCCCAGGATCCTTCTAAAAGCACCCAGACCCTTCTAGAGCCCTCCAGGACAGTACTAAATGCCCCCAGACCCTTCTAGAACCCCCCAGAACCCTTCTAAAAGCCTCCAGAGCCTTCTAGAGCCCCCAGGACCCTTCTGAAAGCCCCCAGACAATTCTAGAGCCCTCCAGGACCCTTCTAAAAGCCCCAGACCATTCTAGATCTCCCCAGGACCCTTCTAAAATCCCCCAGACCCTTCTAGAGCCCACCAGGACCCTCTAAAAGACACCAGACCCTTCTAGAGCTCCCCAGGACCCTTCTAAAAGCCAACAGACCCTTCTAGAGCCCCCCAGGACCCTTCTAAAAGCACCCAGACCCTTCTAGACCCTCCCCGGATCCTTCTAAAAGCACCCAGACCCGTCTAGATCCTCCCAGGACCCCTCTAAAATCCCTCAGACCCTTCTAGAGGCCTCCAGGACCCTTCTAAAATCCCCCAGAGCATTCCAGATGCCCACAGGACCCTTCTAAAAGCCCCCACACCCTTCTAGAGCCTCCACGGATCCTTCTAAAAGCCCGCAGACCCTTCTAGAGCCTCCCCGGATAATTCTAAAAGTCCCGAGACCCTTCTAGAGCTCCCCAGGACCCTTCTAAAAGCCACCAGAACCTTCTAGAGCCCCCCAGGACCATTCCAAAAGCTCCCAGACCCTTCTAGAGCCCCCCAGGACCCTTCTGAAAGCCCCCAGACCCTTCTAGACCATCCCAGGACCCTTCTAAAAGCTCCCAGACCCTTCTAGATCCTCCCAGGACCCTTCTAAAAGCCCCCAGACCCTTCTAGAGTTCCTCAGGACCCTTCTAAAATCCCCCAGACCCTTCTAGAGCACCACAGGACCCTTCTAAAAGCCGCCAGACCCTTCTAGAGCCTCCCTGGATCCTTCTAAAAGCACCCAGACCCTTCTAGATGCCCCCAGGACCATTCTAAAAGCCTCCAGACCCTTCTAGAGCCCCCCAGGACCATTCTAAAAGCACCCAGACACTTCTAGAGCCTCCCTGGATCCTTCTAAAAGCCCCTAGACTCTTCTAGAGGCCTCCAGGACCCGTTTAAAAGCCCCCAGACCCTTCTAGAGGCCCACAGGACCCTTCTAAAAGCCCCCAGTCCATTCTAGAGCCCCCCAGGACCCTTCTAAAATCCCCCAGACCCTTCTAGAGGCCCCCAGGACACTTCTAAAAGCACCCAGAACCTTCTAGAGCCCACAGGTCCCTTCAAAAAGACTCCAGACTCTTCTAGACCCTCCCCGGATCCTTCTAAATGCACCCAGACCCTTCTAGAGCCTCCCAGGACCCTGTTAAAATCCCTCAGACCCTTCTAGAGACCCACAGGACACTTCTAAAAGTCACCAGACCCTTCTAGAGGCCACCAGGACCCTTCTAACAGCTCCGAGACTTTTCTAGACCCTCCCCGGATCCTTCTAAAAGCCCCAAGACCCTCCTAGAGGCCCCCAGGACCCTTCTAAAAGCCCCCAGACCATTCTATAGCCCCCCAGGATCCTTCTAAAAGCCCCAGACCCTCCTAGAGGCCCCAAGGACCCTTCTAAAATCCCCCAGACCCTTCTAGAGCACACCAGGACCCTCTAAAAGACACCAGACCCTTCTAGAGCTCCCCAGGATCCTTCTAAAAGCCAACAGACCCTTCTAGAGCCCCCCAGGACCCTTCTAAAAGCACCCAGACCCTTCTAGACCCTCCCCGGATCCTTCTACAAGCACCCAGACCCTTCTACAGCCTCCCAGGACCCTTCTAAAATCCCTCAGACCCTTCTAGAGGCAGACAGGACCCTTCTAAAAGCACCCAGACCCTTCTAGAGCCCCCCAGGACCCTTCTAAAAGCACCCAGACCCTTCTAGAGCCACCCAGGACCCTTCTAAAAGCCCCCAGACCCTTCTAGAGCCCCCCAGGACCCATCTAAAGTCCCCCAAACCCTTCTAGACCCTCCCCGGATCATAATAAAAGCCCCCAGGCCCTTCTAGAGGCCCCCAGAACCCTTCTAAAAGCCCCCAGACCCTTCTAGAGCCCCCCAGGACCCTTCTAATAGCTCCCAGACCCTTCTAGACCGCCCCCAGGAGCATTCTAAAAGCCCCCAGACCATTATAGAGGCCCTCAGGACCCTTCTGAAAGCCTAGAAGGGTCTGGGTGCTTTTAGAACTGTCCTGGGTGGCTCTAGAAGGGTCTGGGGGATTTTAGAAGGGTCCTGGGTGGCTCTAGAAGGGTCTGGGTGCTTTTAGAAGGGTCCTGGGGGCCTCTAGAAGGGTCTGGGGGCTTTTAGAAAGGTCCTGGGGGGCTCTAGAAGGGTGTGAGGGCATTTAGATGAGTCCTGTGGGCATCTAGAAGGCTCTGGGTGCTTTTAAAAGGGTCCTGGGGGCCTCTAGAAGGGTCTGAGTGATTTTAAAAGGGTCCTGGGAGGCTCTAGAAGGGTCTGGGGTCTATATGAAGGGTCCTGGGGAGCTCTAGAAGGGTCTGGGGGTTTTTAGAAGGGTCCTGGGGGCCTCTAGAAGGGTCTGGGGGCTTTTAGAAGGGTCCTGGGGGTCTCTAGAAGGGTCTGGGGGCTTTTAGAATGGTCCTGGGGGTCTCTAGAAGGGTCTGGGGGTATTAGAAGGGTCCTGGGTTGCTCTAGAAGGGACGGGTGTCCTTAAGAGGGGCCCTGGGGGCCTCTAGAAGGTTCTGGGGGCTTTTAGAAGGGTCCTGGTGGGCTCTACAAGGGTCTGGGGTCCTTAAGAGGGGCCCTGGGTGCCTCTAGAAAGGTCTGGGGGCTTTTAGAAGGGTCCTGGGGGTCTCTAGACGGGTCTGGGCGCTTGTAGAAGGGTCCTGGGGGGCTCTAGAAGGGTTTGGGGGCTTTTAGAATGATCCGGGGAGGGTCTAGAAGGGTCTGGGTGCCTTTAGAAGGGTCCTGGGAGGTTTTAGAAGGGTATGGGCTCTTTTAGAAGGACCCGGGGAGGGTCTAAAAGGGTCTGGGGTCTTTTTGACGGGTCCTGGGCGGCTCTAGAAGGGTCTGGGGTTTTTAGAAGGATCCGGGGAGGGTCTAGAAAGGTCTGGGTGCTTTTAGAAGGGTCCTGGGGGCCTCTAGAAGGGTCTGGAGGCTTTCAAACGGTTCCTGGGTGGCTCTGGAAGGGTCTGGAGGCTTTTAGAAGGGTTCTGGGGGGCTCTAGAAGTGTCTGGGGGCTTTTAGAATGATCCGGGGAGGGTCTAGAATGGTCTGGGGGCATTTAGAAGTGTCCTGGGGGGCTCTAGAAGGGTCTGGGGTCTTTTAGAAGGGTCCTGGGTGGCTCTAGAAGGGTCTGGGTGCTTTTAGAAGGGTACTGGGGGGCTCTAGAAGGTTCTGGGGGCTTTTAGAAGGGTCCTGGGGTGCTCTAGAAGGGTCTGGGGGCTTTTAGAAGGGTTCTGGAGGTCTCTAGAAGGTTCTGGGGGCTTATAGAATGGTCCTGGGAGGCTCTAGAAGGGTCTGGGTGCTTTTAGAAGGGTCCTGGGGGGCTCTAGAATGTTCTGGGGTCTTATAGAAGGGTCCTGGGGGCCTCTAGAAGGGTCTGGGGGCTTTTAGAAGGATCCGGGGGGGCTCTAGAAGGGTCTGGGGACTTTTAGAATGGTCCTGGGGGGCTCTAGAAGGGTCTGGGTGATTTTAGAAAGGTCTTGGAGGGCTCTAGAAGGGTCTGGGGGCTATTTGAAGGGTCCTGGGAGGACCTAGAAGAAATTGGGGGCTTTTAGAAGGGTCCTGGGTGGCTCTAGAGGGTTCTGTGGGCTTTTAGAAGGGTCCTGGGGGTCTCTAGAAGGGTCTGGGGGCTTTTAGAAGGGTCCTGGGATGATCTAGAAGGGTCTGGAAGCTTTTAGAAGGGTCCTGGGGGGTTCTAGAAGGATCTGGGTGCTTTCAGAAGGGTCCTGGGGGTCTCTAGAATGTTCTGCTATCTTTCAGAAGGGTCCTGGTGTCCTCTAGAAGGGTCTGGGGGCTTTTAGAAGGGTCCGGGTGGGCTCTAGAAGGGTCTGGGGACTTTTAGAAGGGTCCTGGGGTGCTCTAGAAGGGACGGGGTGCCTTAAGAGGGGCCCTGGGGGCCTCTAGAAGGGTCTGGGTGCCTTTAGAAAGGTCCTGGGGGGCTCTAGAAGGGTCTAGGTGCTTTTAGAAGGGTGCTGGCAGGCTCTAGAAATGTTTGGGGGCTTTTAGAAGGGTCCTGGGGGCCTCTAGAAGGGTCTGGGGGCTTTAGAATGGTCATTGGAGGCTCTAGAAGGGTCTGGGGTCTTTTAGAAGGATCCGGGGAGGGTCTAGAAGGGTCTGGGGGCTTTTAGAAGGGTCCTGGGAGGCTCTAGAAGGGTCTGGGTGCTTTTATAAGGGTCCGATGATCCTCTAGAAGGGTCTGGGTGCTTTTAGAAAGGTCCTGGGGGTCTCTAGAAGGGTCTAGATGCTTTTAGACGAGTCCTGGGTGCGTCTAGAAGCGTCTGGGGGCTTTTAGAAGGGTCCTGGGGTACTCTAGAAGGGTCTGGGGTCTTTTAGAAGTATCCTGGGGGCATCTAGAAGGGTCTGGGGTTTATTAGAGGGGTCAGGGTGGGCTCTAGAAGGGTCTGGGGGCTTGTAGAAGGGTCCTGGGGGGCTCTAGAAGGGTCTTGGGGCTTTTAGAAGGGTCCTTTGGGCCTCTAGTAGGGTCAGGGGGCTTGTAGAAGTGTCCTTGGGGGTCTCTAGAAGGGTCTGGGATCTTTTAGAAGGGTCCTGGGAGGCTCTAGAAGGGTCTGGGGGCTTTTAGAAGGGTCCTGGGATGCTCTAGAAGGGCCTGGGGGCTTTTAGAAGGGTCCTGGGGGGCTCTAGAAGGTTCTGGGGGCTTTCAGAAGGGTCCTGTGGTGCTCTAGAAGGTTCTGGGGGCTTTTAGAAGGGTCCTGGGGTGCTCTAGAAGGGTCTAGGGTCATTTAGAAGGGTCCGGGTTGGCTCTAGAAGGGTCTGGGGGCTTTTAGAAGGGTCCTGGGGTGCTCTAGAAGGGTCTGGGGTCTATTAGAGGGGTCCGGGGGGGCTCTAGAAGGGTCTGCGGGCTATTAGAAGGGTCCTGGGGGTCTCTAGAAAGGTCTAGGGGCTTTTAGAAGGGTCCTGGGGGTCTCTAGAAGGTTCTGGGGGCTTTCAGAAAGGTCCAGGGGACCTCTAGAAGGGTCTGGGGGCTTTTAGAAGGGTCCGGGGAGGGTCTAGAAGTGTCTGTGGCCTTTTAGATGGGTCCTGGGGGCCTCTAGAAAGGTCTGGTTGCTTTTAGAAGGGTCCTGGGAGGATCTAGAAGGGTCTGGGGGCTTTTAGAAGGATCCGGAGAGGGTCTAGAATGGTCTGGGGGCTTTTAGAAGGGTCCTGGGGGGCTCTAGTAGGGTCTGGGAGCTTTTAGAAGGGTCCTGGGGGGCTCTAGAAGGGTCTGGGGGCTTTTAGAATGGTCCTGGGGGACTCTAGAAGGGTCTGGGGGCTTTTAGATGGGTCCTGGGGGGCTCTAGAAGGGTCTGGGGGCATTTAGAAGGGTCCTGAGGGGCTCTAGAAGGGTCTGGGGGCTTTTAGAAGGGTCCTGGGATGCTCTAGAAGGGCCTGGGTGCTTTTAGAAGGGTCCTGGGGGGCTCTAGAAGGTTCTGGGTGATTTCAGAAGGGTTCTGGGGGTCTCTAGAAGGGTCTGGGAGCTTTTAGAAGGGTCCTGGGGTCCCTAGAAGGGTCTGGGTGCTTTTAGAAGGGTCCTGTGTTGCTCTAGAAGGTTCTGGGTGCTTTTAGAAGGGTCCTGGGGTGCTCTAGAAGGGTCTGGGGTCTTCTAGAAGGGTCCTGGGGTGCTCTAGATGGGACGGGGGGGCTTAAGAGGGGCACTGGGGCCTCTAGAAGTGTCTGGGGGCTTTTAGAAGGGTCCTGGGGTGCTCTAGAAGGGTCTGGAGGCTTTTAGAAGGGTCCTGGGGGGTCTAGAAAGGTCTGGGGGCTTTTAGAATGGTCCTGGGGGGCTCTAGATGGGTCTGGGTGCTTTTATAGGGTCCTGGGGGTCTCTAGAAGGGTCTGGGGGCTTTTAGAAGGGTCCTGGGGGGCTCTAGAAGGTTCTGGGGGCTTTTAGAAGGGTCCTGGAGAGCTCTAGAAGGGTCTGGGGGCTTTTAGTAGGGTCCGGGGGGGCTCTAGAAGGGTCTGGGGGCTTTTAGAAGGGTCCTGGAGTGCTCTAGAAGGGTCTGGGTACTTTTAGAGGGGACCTGGGGTGCTCTAGAAGGGACGGGGTGCCTTAAGAGGGCCCCTGGGGGGCTCTAGAAGGGTCTGGGGGCTTTTAGAAGGGTCCTGGGGGGCTCTAGAAGGGTCTGGGGGCTTTTAGAATGGTCCTGGGGGTCTCTAGAAGTGTCTGGGTGCTTGTAGAAGGATCCGGGGAGGGTCTAGAAGTGTCTGCGGCCTTTTAGATGGGTCCTGGGGGCGTCTAGAAAGATCTGGGGGCTTTTAGAAGGGTTCTGGGAGGATCTAGAAGGGTCTGGGGGCTTTTAGAAGGATCCGGGGAGGGTCTAGAATGGTCTGGGGCCTTTTAGAAGGGTCCTGGGGGGCTCTAGAAGGGTCTGGGAGCTTTTAGAAGGGTCCTGGGGGACTCTAGAAGGGTCTGGGGGCTTTTAGAATGGTCCTGGGGGACTCTAGAAGGGTCTGGGGGCTTTTAGATGGGTCCTGGGGGGCTCTAGAAGGGTCTGGGGGCATTTAGAAGGGTCCTGAGGGGCTCTAGAAGGGTCTGGGGGCTTTTAGAAGGGTCCTGGGATGCTCTAGAAGGGCCTGGGGGCTTTTAGAAGGGTCCTGGGGGGCTCTAGAAGGGCCTGGGATCTTTTAGAAGGATCCTGGGAGGCTCTATAAGGGTCGAGGGACTTTTATAAGGGTCCTGGGGGGCTCTAGAAGGGTCTGGGGGCTTTTAGAATGGTCCTGGGGGACTCTAGAAGGGTCTGGGGGCTTTTAGATGGGTCCTGGGGATCTCTAGAATGGTCTGGGGGCATTTAGAAGGGCCCTGAGGGGCTCTAGAAGGGTCTGGGGGCTTTTAGAATGATCCGGCGACGGTCTAGAAGGGTCTTTATGCTTTTTGAAGGATCCTAGGCGGCTCTAGAAGGGTCTGGAGGCTTTCAGAAGGGTCCTGGGGGGCTCTAGAAGGGTCTGGGGGCTTTTAGAATGGTCCTGGGAGGCTCTAGAAGGGTCTAGGGTCATTTAGAAGCGTCTGGGGGGGCTCTAGAAGGATCTGGGAGCTTTTAGAAAGGTCCTGGGGCGCTCTAGAAGGGTCTGGGGGCTTTTAGAAGGATCCTGGGGGGCTCTAGAAGGGTCTGGGGGCTTTTAGAATGGTACTGTGAGGATCTAGAAGGGTCTGGGGGCTATTAGAATGATCCGGGGACGGTCTAGAAGGGTTTGGGTGCTTTTTGAAGGATCCTAAATGGCTCTAGAAGGGTCTGGGGGCTTTTAGAAGGTTCCTGGGAGGCTCTAGAAGGGTCTGGGTGCTTTTAGAAAGGTCCTGGGGGGCTCTAGAAGGGTCTAGATTCTTTTAGACGTGTCCTGGGGGCCTCTAGAAGGGTCTGGGTGGTTGTAGAAGGGTCCTGGGGGGCTTTAGAAGGGTCTGGGTGCTTTTAGAAGGGTACTGGGTGGCTCTAGAAGGGTCTGGGGGCTTGTAGATGGGTCCTGGGGGCCTCTAGAAGGGTCTGGGTGCTTTTAGAAGCGTCCTGTGGGCCTCTAGAAGGGTCTGGGGGCTTTTAGAAGTGTCCTTGGGGGTCTCTAGAAGGGTCTGGGATCTTTTAGAAGGGTCCTGGGAGGCTCTAGAAGGGCCTGGGGGCTTTTAGAAGGGTCCTGGGGGGCTCTAGAAGGTTCTGGGGGCTTTCAGAAGGGTCCTGGGGGCCCTAGAAGGGTCTGGGTGCTTTTAGAAGGGTCCTGTGGTGCTCTAGAAGGTTCTGGGGGCTTTCAGAAGGGTCCTGGGCTGCTCTAGAATGGTCTAGGGTCATTTAGAAGGGTCCGGGGGGGCTCTAGAAGGGTCTGGGGGCTTTTAGAAGGGTCCTGGGGTGCTCTAGAAGGGTCTGGGGTCTTTAAGAAGGGTCCTGGGGTGCTCTAGAATGGACGGGGGGGCTTAAGAGGGGCACTGGGGCCTCTAGAAGTGTCTGGGGGCTTTTAGAAGGGTCCTGGGGGGCTCTAGAAGGGTCTGGAGGCTTTTAGAAGGGTCCTGGGCGGCTCTAGAAAGGTCTGGAGGCTTTTAGAATGGTCCTGTGGGGCTCTAGATGGGTCTGGGTGCTTTTATAGGGTCCTGGGGGTCTCTAGAAGGGTCTGGGGGCTTTTAGAAGGGTCCTGGGAGGCTCCAGATGGGTCTGGGTGATTTCAGAAGGGTTCTGGGGGTCTCTAGAAGGGTCTGGGAGCTTTTAGAAGGGTCCTGGGGTCCCTAGAAGGGTCTGGGTGCTTTTAGAAGGGTCCTGTGTTGCTCTAGAAGGTTCTGGGTGCTTTTAGAAGGGTCCTGGCTTGCTCTAGAAGGGTCTGGGGTCTTCTAGAAGGGTCCTGGGGTGCTCTAGATGGGACGGGGGGGCTTAAGAGGGGCACTGGGGCCTCTAGAAGTGTCTGGGGGCTTTTAGAAGGGTCCTGGGGTGCTCTAGAAGGGTCTGGAGGCTTTTAGAAGGGTCCTGGGGGGTCTAGAAAGGTCTGGGGGCTTTTAGAATGGTCCTGGGGGGCTCTAGATGGGTCTGGGTGCTTTTATAGGGTCCTGGGGGTCTCTAGAAGGGTCTGGGGGCTTTTAGAAGGGTCCTGGGGGGCTCTAGAAGGTTCTGGGG
>JAUNZM010001447.1:0-39029 GCA_033459285.1 Clamator glandarius
TCTAGAGCCCCCCCGAACCACTCTAATAGTTCTCAGACCCTTCTAGAGGCCCCCAGGATACTTCTAAATGCCCCCAGACCCTTCTAGAGAACCCCGGGACCCTTCTAAAAGCCCCCAGACCCCTCTAGAGAACCCCAGGAACATTCTAAAAGCCCCCAGACCATTCTAGAGCCTCCCAGGAGCCTTCTAAAAACCCCCAGACCCTTCTAGAGCCCCCCCGGACCACTCTAATAGATCCCAGACCCTTCTAGAGGCCCCCAGGATACTTCTAAATGCCCCCAGACCCTTCTAGAGAACCCCGGGACCCTTCTAAAAGCCCCCAGACCCCTCTAGAGCCCCCCAGGACCCTTCTAAAAGCCCCCAGAACCTTCTAGACCCTCCCCGGATCATTCTAAAAGCCCCCAGACCCTTCTAGAGACCCCCATGACCCTTCTAAAAGCACTCAGACCCTTCTAGAGGGCCCCAGGACCCTTCTAAAAGCACCCAGACCCTTCTAGAGCCTCCCAGGACCATTCTAAAAGACCCCAGACCCTTCTAGACCCCCCCCGGACCCTTCTAAAAGCCCCCAGACCCTTCTAGAGCCCCCCAGGACCCTTCTGAAAGGCCGCAGACACATCTAGACACTCCCCGGATCTTTCTAAAAGACCCCAGACACTTCTAGAGATCCCCAGGAGCATTCTAAAAGCCCCCAGACCCTTCTAGAGCCCCCCAGGGCCCCTCTTAAGGCACCCCGTCCCTTCTAGGACACCCCAGGACCCTTCTTAAAGTCCCCAGACCCTTCTAGAGCACCCCAGGACCCTTCTAAAAGCCCCCAAACCCTTCTAGAGCCCCCCCGGACCCTTCTAAAAGCCTCCAGACCCTTCTAGAGGACCCCTGGACACTTCTGAAAGCCCCCAGAACCTTCTAGACCATCCCAGGACAGTTCTAAAAGACCCCAGACCCTTCTAGAGCATCCCAGGACAGATCTAAAAGCCCCAGACCCTTCTAGAGCCTCCCAGGACCCTTCTAAAAGCTCCCAGACCCTTCTAGAGACCCCCAGGACCCTTCTAAAAGCCCCCAGACCCTTCTAGAGCCACCCAGGACGCTTCTAAAAGCCCCCAGACCCTTCTAGAGACCTCCAGGACCCTTCTAAAAGCCCCCAGACCCTTCTAGAGCCCCCCAGGACCCTTCTAAAAGACCCCAGACCCTTCTAGAGCACCCCAGGACCCTTCTAAAAGCCCCCAGACCCTTCTTGAGCCCCCCAGGACCCTTCTAAAAGCCCCCAGACCCTTCTAGCGGCACCCAGGACCCTTCTACAAGCCCCAGACCCTTCTAGAGCCCCCCAAAACCCTTCTAAAAGCTCCCAGAGCTTTCTAGATGCCCACAGGACCCTTCTAAAAGCCCCCAGACCCTTCTAGAGCCCTTCAGGACCCTTCTACAAGCACCCAGACCCTTCTAGAGCCACCCAGGACCCTTCTAAAAGCACCCAGACGCTTCTAGAGCCCCCCAGGACCCTTCTAAAAGCACCCAGACCCTTCTAGAGCATCCCAGGACCATTCTAAAAGCCCCCAGACCCTTCTAGAGCCTCCCAGGATCCTTCTAAAAGCCCCCAGACTCTTCTAGAGCCACCCAGGACCCTTCTAAAAGCCCCCTGACCCTTCTAGAGCCTACCAGGACCTTTCTACAAGCACCCAGACCCTTCTAGAGCCCCCCATACCCTTCTAAAAGCACCCAGACCATTCTAGAGCACCCCAGGACCTTTCTAAAAGCCCCCAGACCCTTCTAGAGCCTACCAGGACCTTTCTACAAGCACCCAGACCCTTCTAGAGCCCCCAAGGACCCTTCTAAAAGCCCCCAGAACCTTCTAGAGGCCCCCAGGACCCTTCTAAAAGCAACCAGACCCTTCTAGACACTCCCCGGATCCTTCTAAACGCCCTCAGACCCTTCAAGAGCCCCCTAGGATCCTTCAAAAAGCACCCAGACCCTTCTAGACCGTCCCCGGATCATTCTAAAAGCCCCCAGAAACTTCTAGAGCCCCCCAGGACCCTTCTAAAAGCCCCCTGACCCTTCTAGAGCCCTCTATGACCCATCTAAATGCCCCCAGACCATTCTAGAGGCCACCAGGACCCTTCTAAAAGCCCCCAGACCCTTCTAGACCCTCCCCGGATCCTTCTAAAAAACCCCAGACCATTCTAGAGCCTCCCAGGACCATTCTAAAGCCCTCAGACCATTCTAGAGGACACCAGGACCCTTCT
This sequence comes from Clamator glandarius, assembly GCA_033459285.1. NCBI lineage: Eukaryota > Metazoa > Chordata > Aves > Cuculiformes > Cuculidae > Clamator > Clamator glandarius. The sequence goes on from JAUNZM010001447.1 coordinate 2,235, forward strand.
AAAAGCCCCCAGACACTTCTAGAGCCCCCAGGACCCTTCTAAAAGCCTACAGACCCTTCTAGAGCCCCCCAGGACCCTTCTAAAAGCCCCCAGACCAATCTAGAGGTCCCCAGGGCCCTCTTAAGGCACCCCGTCCATTCTAGAGCACCCCAGGACCCTTCTAAAAGTCCCCAGACCCTTCTAGAGCACCCCAGGACCCTTCTAAAAGCCCCAAGACCCTTCTAGAGCCCCCCAGGACCCTTCTAAAAGCACCCAGACCCTTATAGAGGCCCCCAGGACCCTTCTGAAAGCCCCAAGAACCTTCTAGACCATCCCAGGACCCTTCTAAAAGAACCCAGACCCTTCTAGGGCTCCCCAGGACCCTTCTAAAAGCCCCCAGACCATTCTAGAGACCCCCATGACCCTTCTGAAAGCCTCCAGAACATTCTAGATCCACCCAGGACCCTTCTAAAAGCCACCAGACCCTTCTAGAGCCCCCCAGGACCATTCTAAAAGCACCCAGACCCTTCTAGAGACACCCAGGACCCTTCTAAATGCCCCCAGACCCTTCTAGATAAGCCAGGACCCTTCGAAAAGCAACCAGAACCTTCTAGAGCCACCCAGGACCATTCTAAAAGCCCCCAAACCCTTCTAGAGCCTCCCAGGACCCTTCTAAAAGCACCCAGACCCTTCTAGAGAGCCCCAGGACCATTCTAAAGGACCCCAGACTCTTCTAGACCCTCCCCGGATCATTCTAAAAGCCCTCAGACCCTTCTAGATACCCCCAGGACCCTTCTAAAGGCCCCCAGACCCTTCTAGACCCTCCCCGGATCATTCTGAAAGCGCCCAGACCCTTCTAGAGCCTCGCAGGACCCCTCTAAAAGCCCCCAGACCCTTCTAGAGCCCCCGAGGACCCTTCTAAAAGCCCCCAGACCCTTCTAGAGGCCCCTAGGACCCTTCTAAAAGACCCCAGACCCTTCTAGACCCTCCCCGGATCCTTCGAAAAGACCCCAGACCCTTCTAGAGCCCCCCAGGATCATTCTAAAAGCCCCCAGAACCTTCTAGAGGCCCCCAGGAACCTTCAAAAAGCCCCCAGACCATTCTAGAGCCCCCCAGGACCCTTCTAAAAGCACCCAGACCCTTCTAGAGAGCCCCAGGACCATTCTAAAGGACCCCAGACCCTTCTAGACCCTCCCCGCATCATTCTAAAAGCCCCCAGATTCTTCTAGAGCCTCCCAGGACCCTTCTAATAGCCCCCCGACTTTTCTAGACCCTCCCCGGATCCTTCTAAATGAACCCAGACCTTTCTAGTGCCCCCCAGAACCCCTCTAAAAGCCTCCAGACCCTTGTAGAGCCATCCAGGACCCGTCTAAAAGCGCCCAGACCCTTCTAGACCCTCCCCTGATCATTCTAAAAGACCCCAGACCCTTCTAAAAGCTCCCAGGAATATTCTAAAAGAACCCAGACCCTTCTAGACCCTCCCCGGATTATTCTAAAAGCCCCCAGACCCTTCTAGAGCCCCCCAAGACCCTTCTAAAAGCCTCCAGACCCTTCTAGAGCCCCCCCGAACCACTCTAATAGTTCTCAGACCCTTCTAGAGGCCCCCAGGATACTTCTAAATGCCCCCAGACCCTTCTAGAGAACCCCGGGACCCTTCTAAAAGCCCCCAGACCCCTCTAGAGAACCCCAGGAACATTCTAAAAGCACCCAGACCATTCTAGAGCCTCCCAGGAGCCTTCTAAAAACCCCCAGACCCTTCTAGAGCCCCCCCGGACCACTCTAATAGATCCCAGACCCTTCTAGAGGCCCCCAGGATACTTCTAAATGCCCCCAGACCTTTCTAGAGAACCCCGGGACCCTTCTAAAAGCCCCCAGACCCCTCTAGAGCCCCCCAGGACCCTTCTAAAAGCCCCCAGAACCTTCTAGACCCTCCCCGGATCATTCTAAAAGCCCCCAGACCCTTCTAGAGACTCCCATGACCCTTCTAAAAGCACTCAGACCCTTCTAGAGGGCCCCAGGACCCTTCTAAAAGCACCCAGACCCTTCTAGAGCCTCCCAGGACCATTCTAAAAGCCCCCAGACCCTTCTAGACCCCCCCAGGACCCTTCTAAAAGCCCCCAGACCCTTCTAGAGCCCCCCAGGACCCTTCTGAAAGGCCGCAGACACATCTAGACACTCCCCGGATCTTTCTAAAAGACCCCAGACACTTCTAGAGATCCCCAGGAGCATTCTAAAAGCCCCCAGACCCTTCTAGAGCACTCCAGGACCCTTCTAAAAGCCCCCAGACCCTTCTAGAGCCCCCCAGGGCCCCTCTTAAGGCACCCCGTCCCTTCTTGTACACCCCAGGACCCTTCTTAAAGTCCCCAGACCCTTCTAGAGCACCCCAGGACCCTTCTAAAAGCCCCCAAACCCTTCTAGAGCCCCCCCGGACCATTCTAAAAGCCTCCAGACCCTTCTAGAGGACCCCTGGACACTTCTGAAAGCCCCCAGAACCTTCTAGACCATCCCAGGACAGTTCTAAAAGCCCCCAGACCCTTCTAGAGCATCCCAGGACAGATCTAAAAGCCCCAGACCCTTCTAGAGCCTCCCAGGACCCTTCTAAAACCTCCCAGACCCTTCTAGAGACCCCCAGGACCCTTCTAAAAGCCCCCAGACCCTTCTAGAGCCACCCAGGACGCTTCTAAAAGCCCCCAGACCCTTCTAGAGACCTCCAGGACCCTTCTAAAAGCCCCCAGACCCTTCTAGAGCCCCCCAGGACCCTTCTAAAAGACCCCAGACCCTTCTAGAGCACCCCAGGACCCTTCTAAAAGACCCCAGACCCTTCTTGAGCCCTACAGGACCCTTCTAAAAGCCCCCAGACCCTTCTAGCGGCACCCAGGACCCTTCTACAAGCCCCCAGACCCTTCTAGAGACCCCAGAACCCTTCTAAAAGCTCCCAGAGCTTTCTAGATGCCCACAGGACCCTTCTAAAAGCCCCCAGACCCCTCTAGAGCCCCCCAGGACCCTTCTACAAGCACCCAGACCCTTCTAGAGCCACCCAGGACCCTTCTAAAAGCACCCAGACCCTTCTAGAGGCCCCCAGGACCCGTCTAAAAGCCTCTAGACCCTTCTTGAGCCCCCCAGGACCTTTCTAAAAGCACCCAGACTCTTCTAGAGAACCCCAGGACCCTTCTAAAAGCCCCCAGACCCTTCTAGAGCCACCTAGGATCCTTCAAAAAGCACCCAGACCTTTCTAGACCGTCCCCGGATCATTCTAAAAGCCCCCAGACCCTTCTAGAGCCCCCCAGGATCATTCTAAAAGCCCCCAGACCCTTCTAGAGCCCCCCAGGATCATTCCAAAAGCCCCCAGACCCTTCTAGAGGCCCCTAGGACCCTTCTAAAAGCCCACAGACCCTTCTAGACCCTCCCCGGATCCTTCGAAAAGACCCCAGACCCTTCTAGAGCCCCCCAGGACCCTTCTAAAAGCCCCCAGACCCTTCTAGAGCCCCCCAGTACCCTTCTAAAAGCCCCTAGACCCTTCTAGAGCCCCTGGACCCTTCTAAATGCCCCCAGTCCCTTCAAGAGGCACCCAGAACCCTTCTAAAAGCACCCAGACCATTCTAGAGCCTCCCAGGACCATTCTAAAAGCACCCAGACCCTTCTAGACCCCCCCAGGACCCTTCTAAAAGCCCCCAGACCCTTCTAGAGCCCCCCAGGACCCTTCTGAAAGGCCGCAGACACTTATAGACACTCCCCGGATCCTTCTAAAAGACCCCAGACCCTTCTAGAGCACCCCAGGACCCTTCTAAAAGCCCCCAGACACTTCTAGAGCCCCCCTGGCCTCCTCTTAAGGCACCCCGTCCCTTCTAGAGCACCCCAGGACCCTTCTAAAAGTCCCCAGACCTTTGTAGAGCACGCCAGGACCCGTCTAAAAGCCCCCAGACCATTCTAGAGCCCCCCCGGACCCTTCTAAAAGCCTCCAGACCCTTCTAGAGGCCCCCTGGACCTTTCTGAAAGCACCCAGAACCTTCTAGAGCCCCCCAGGACCCTTCTAAAAGCACCCAGACCCTTCTAGAGCATCCCAGGACCATTCTAAAAGCCCCCAGACCCTTCTAGAGCCTCCCAGGATCCTTCTAAAAGCCCCCAGACTCTTCTAGATCCTCCCAGGACCCTTCTAAAAGCCCCCAGACCATTCTAGAGCCACCCAGGACCCTTCTAAAAGCCCCCAGACCCTTCTAGAGCCTCCCAGGACCCTTCTAAAAGCACCCAGATCATTCTAGGAACCCCCAGGACCCTTCTAAAAGCCACCAGACCCTTCTAGAGCCCCCCCAGGACCATTCTACAAGCCCCCAGACCCTTCTAGATCCCCCCAGGACCCTTCTACATGCCCCCAGACCAATCTAGATCCACCCAGGACCCTTCTAAAAGCCCCCAGACCCTTCTAGAGGCCCCCAGGACTCGTCTAAAAGCCTCTAGACCCTTCTAGAGCCCCCCAGGACCTTTCTAAACGCACCCAGACCCTTCTAGAGGCTCCCCGGTCCCTTATAAAAGCACCCAGACCCTTCTAGAGCCTTCCAGGACCCTTCTAAAAGCCACCAGACCCTTCTAGAGACCCCCAGGACCCTTCTAAAAGCCCCCAGACCATTCTAGAGACCCCCATGACCCTTCTGAAAGCCTCTAGAACCTTCTAGATCACTCAGGACCATTCTAAAAGCCCCCAAACCCTTCTAGAGCATCCCAGGACCCTTCTAAAAGCACCCAGACCCTTCTAGAGAGCCCCAGGACCATTCTAAAGGCCCCCAGACTCTTCTAGACCCTCCCCGGATCATTCTAAAAGCCCCCAGACCATTCTAGAGACCCCCATGACCCTTCTGAAAGCCTCCAGAACCTTCTAGATCCACCCAGGACCATTCTAAAAGCCCCCAGACACTTCTAGAGCCTCGCAGGACCCCTCTAAAAGCCCCCGGACCCTTCTAGAGCCTCGCAGGGCCCTTCTAAAAGCCTCCAGACCCTTCTAGAGGCCCCCCGGACCCTTCTAAAAGTCCCCAGACCCTTCTAGAGCCTTCCAGGACCCTTCTAAAAGCCCTCAGACCCTTCTAGATCATCCCCGGACCCCTCTGATATATCCCACACCATTCTAGAGTCCACCAGGATACTTTCAAAAGCCCCAAGACCCTTCTAGAGAACCCCAGGACCCTTCTAAAAGCCCCTAGACCATTCTAGAGCCCCCCAGGGCCCTTCTAAAAGCCCCGAGACCCTTCTAGGAGAGACGGGGGTCCTTAAGAGGGGCCTTGGGGTCATCTAGAAGGGTCTGGGGGCTTATAGAAGTGTCCTGGCGGACTCTCGAAGGGTCTGGGTTCTTTGAGAAGGGTCTTTGGGTGGCTCTAGAAGGGTCTGGGGTATTTTGGAAGGGTCCTGAGTGCCTCAAGAAGGGTGTGGGGGCTTTTATAGGGTCCTGGGGGGCTCTAGAAGGGTCTGGGTGCTTTTAGAAGGGTCCTGAGGAGCTCTAGAAGGGTCTGGGGTCTTTTAGAAGGGTCCCGGGAGGCTCTAGAAGGGTCTGGGGGCTTTTAGAATTGTCCTGCGGGTCTCTAGAAGGGTCTGGGTCCTGTTAGAAGGGTCCTTGGGGGCTCTAGAAGGGTCTGAGTATTATTAGAGGGGCCTTGGGGGCATCTAGAAGGGTCTGGGGGATATTAGAAGGGTCCTGGAGAGCTCTAGAAGGGTCTGGGGTATTTTAGAAGGGTTCTGGGTAGCTCTAGAAGGGTCTGGGGGCTTTCAGAAGTGTCCTGGGGGGCTGTAGAAGGGTCTGGAGTCTTTTAGAAGTGTCCTGGGGGGCTCTAGAAGGGTCGGGGGAGTTTTAGGATAGTCCTGGTGGGCTCTAGAAGGGTGTGAGGGCTTTTAGAATGTTCCTGGTGGCATCTAGAAGGCTCTGGGGGCTTTTAGAAGGGTCCTGGGGGCCTCTAGAATTCTCTGAGGGATTTTAGAAGGGTCCTGGGAGGCTCTAGAAGGGTCTGGGTGCTTTTAGAATGATCCAGGGAGGGTCTAGAAGGGTCTGGGGGCTTTTAGAAGGGTCCTGTGGGGCTCTAGAAGGGTCAGGGTGCTTTTAGAAGGGGCCTAGGGGGCTCTAGAAGGGTCTGGGGGATTTTAGAAGGGTCCTGGGTAGCTCTAGAAGGGTCTGGATGCTTTCAGAAGGGTCCTGGGGGGCTGTAGAAGGGTCTGGAGTCTTTTAGAAGGGTCCTGGGGGGCTCTAGAAGGGTCTGGGGGCATTCAGAAGGGTCCTGGGGGCCTCTAGAAGGGTCTGGAAGCTTTTAGAAGGGCCCTGGGCGGCTCTAGAAGGGTCTGGGGGCATTTAGAAGGGTCCTGGTGGGCTCTAGAAGGGTCTGGGGGTTTTCAGAAGGGTCCTGGGGGCCTCTAGAAGGGTCGGGAAGCTTTTAGAAGGGTCCTGGGCGCATCTAGAAGGGTCTGGAGTCTTTTAGAAGGGTCCTGGGAGGATCCAGATGGGTCTGGGTGCTTTTAGAAGGATCCGGAGAGGGTCTAGATGGGTCTGGGTGCATTTAGAAGGGTCCTGGGGGGCTCTACAAATGTCTGGAGGCTTTTAGAAGGGTCCAGGGGGCCTCTAGAAGGGTCTGGGGGCTTTTAGAAGAGTCCTGGGGGCCTCTAGAAGGGTCTGGCGGCTTTTAGAAGAGTCCTGGGGCCTCTAGAAGGGTCTGGGGGCTTTTAGAAGGGTCCTGGGGGGCTCTAGAACGGTCTGGAGGCTTTTAGAAGGTTCCGGTGTGGCTCTAGAATGGTGTGGGGGCTTTTAGAAGGGTCCTGGGGGCATCTAGAAGGCTCTGGGGGCTTTTATAAGGGTCCTGGGGGGCTCTAGAAGGGTCTGGGTGGCTTTTAGAAGGATCCGGGGAGGGTCTAGAAGGGTCTGGAGACTTTTAGAAGGGTCCTGGGGGGCTCTAGAAGGGTCTGGGGGATATTAGAAGGGTCCTGGGATGGTCTAACAAGGGTCTGGGTTGTTTTAGAAGGGTCCTGCGGGTCTCTAGAAGGGCCTGGGGGCTTTTAGAAGGGTCCTTGGGGGCTCTAGAAGGGTCTGGGGACCATTAGAGGGGCCCTAGGGTCCTCTAGAAGGGTCTGGGGGCTTTTAGAAGGGTCCTGGTTGGCTTTAGAAGGGTCTGGGTGCATTTAGATTGGTCCCGCGGGTCTCTAGAAGGGTCTGGGTGCTTTTAGAATGGTCCTTGGGGGCTCTAGAAGGGTCTGGGGACCACTAGAGGGGCCCTGGGTGCCTCTAGAAAGGTCTGGGGTATTTTAGAAGGGTCCTGGGGAGCTCTAGAAGGGTCTGGGTGCTTTTAGAAGGGTCCTGGGAGACTCTAGAAGGGTCTGGGGGCATTTAGAAGGTCCTGCGTGTCTCTAGAAGGGTCTGAGGGCTTTTAGAAGGGTCCTGTGGGGCTCTAGAAGGGTCTGGCGGCTTTTAGAAGGGTCCTGGGGGGCTCTAGAAGGGTGTGAGAGCTTTTAGAATGGTCCTGGGTGCATCTAGAAATCTCTGGGTGCTTTTAGAAGAATCCTGGGGGCCTCTAGAAGTGTCTGAGGAGTTCTAGAAGGGTCCGGGGAGGCTCTAGTAGGGTCTGGGTGCTTTTAGAAGGATCCGGTTAGGATCTAGAAGGGTCTGGGGCTTTTAGAAGGGTCCTGTGGAGCTCTAGAAGGGTCTGGGGTCTTTTAGACGATTCCTGGGGGGCTCTAGAAGGCTCTGGGGCCTTTTAGAAGAGTCCTGGGGAGCTCTAGAAGGGTCTGGGGCTTTCAGAAGGGTCTTGGGGGCATGTAGAAGGGTCTGGAGGCTTTTAGAAGGGCCCTGGAGCGCTCTAGAAGGGTCTGGGGGCATTCAGAACGGTCCTGGTGGCCTCTAGAAGGGACTAGAGGCTTTTAGAAGGGTCCTGGGGGGCTCTAGATCGGTCTGGGTGCATTTAGAAGGGTCCTGGGGGGATCTAGATGGGTCTGGGGGCATTTAGAAGGATACGTGGAATTTCTAGAAGGGTCTGGGGGCTTTTAGAAGGGTCCTGGGTTGCTCTAGAAGGGTCTGGAGGCTTTTAGAAGGGTCCTGCGGGTCTCTAGAAGGATCTGGGGGCTTTTAGAAGGGTCCTGGGAGGCTCTAGAATGGTCTGATGGATTTTAGAAGGGTCCTGGGAGGTTCTAGAAGGGTCTGGGTGCTTTTAGAAGGATCCGGGGAGGGTCTAGAATGGTCTGGGTGGTTTTAGAATGGTCCTGGGGGGTTCTAGAAGGGTCTGGGGGATTTTAGAAGGATCCTGGGTGGCTCTAGAAGGGTCTGAGGGATTTTTGAAGGGTCCTGGGGAGCTCTAGAAGGGTCTGGGTGCTTTTAGAAGGGCCCTGGACTTCTCTAGAAGGGTCTGGGGGCTTTTAGAAGAGTCCTGGGGGGCTCTAGAATGGTCTGAGGGATTTTATAAGGGTCCTGGGAGGCTTTAGAAGGGTCTGGGTGCTTTTAGAAGGATCCAGGGAGGGTCTAGAAGGGTCTGGGGGCTTTTAGAAGTGTCCTGGGGGGCTCTAGAAGGGTCTGGGGGCTATTAGAAGGATCCAGGTATCGTCTACAAGGGTCTGGGGTCTTTTAGAAGGGTCCTGCGTGTCTCTAGAAGGGTCTGGGTGCTTTTAGAAGGGTTCCTGGGTGCTCTAGAAGGGTCTGGGGACCATTAGAGGGGCCCTAGGGGCCTCTAGAAGGGTCTGGGGGATTTTAGAAGGGTTCTGGGGAGCTCTTGAAGGGTCTGGGGGCTTTTAGAATGGTCCTTGGGGGCTCTAGAAGGGTCTGGGGACCACTAGAGGGGCCCTGGGGACATCTAGAATGGTCTTGGGTATTTTAGACGGGTCCTGGGGAGCTCTAGAAGGGTCTGGGGGCTTTTAGAAGGGCCCTGGACTTCTCTAGAAGGGTCTGGGGGCTTTTAGAAGAGTCCTGGGGGGCTCTAGAATGGTCTGGGGTCTTTTAGAAGGGTCCTGGGCGCATCTAGAAGGGTCTGGGGGCTTTCAGAAGGGTCCTGGGAGGCTCTAGAAGGGTCTGGGTGCTTTTAGAAGGGTCCTGGGGGGCTCTAGAAGGGTCTGGGGGCATTTAGAAGTGTCCTGGGGGGCTCTAGAAGGGTCTGGGGGATTTTAGAAGGATCCTGGGGGCCTCTAGAAAGGTCTGGGGGCATTTAGAAGGGTCCTGCGGGTCTCTAGAAGGGTCTGGGGGCTTTTAGAAGGGTCCTTGGGGCTTAGAATGGTCTGGGGACCATTGGAGGGGACCTAGGGTCCTCTAGAAGGGTCTGGGGGCTTTTAGAATGGTCCTTGGGGGCTCTAGAAGGGTCTGGGGACCACTAGAGGGGCCCTGGAGGCCTCTAGAAGGGTCTGGGGTATTTTAGAAGGGTCCTGGGGAGCTCTAGAAGGGTCTGGGGGCTTTTAGAAGGGTCCTGGGAAACTCTAGAAGGGTCTGGGGGCATTTAGATGGGTCCTGCGTGTCTCTAGAAGGGTCTGGGAGCTTTTAGAAGGGTCCTGGGGGGCTCTAGAAGGGTCTGGCGGATTTTAGAAGGGTCCTGGTGGGCTCTAGAAGGGTGTGAGGGCTTTTAGAATGGTCCTGGGGGCATCTAGAAGTCTCTGGGAGCTATTATAAGGGTCCTGTGGGGCTCTAGAATGGTCTGAGGGATTTTATAAGGGTCCTGGGAGGCTCTAGAAGGGTCTGGGTGCTTTTAGAAGGATCCGGGGAGGGTCTATAAGGGTCTGGGGACTTTTAGAAGGGTCCTGGGGGGCTCTAGAAGGGTCTGGGGGCTATTAGAAGGATCCAGGGATGGTCTACAAGGGTCTGGGGGCTTTTAGAAGGGTCCTGCGGGTCTCTAGAAGGGTCTGGGGGCTTTTAGAAGGGTCCTTGGGGGCTCTAGAAGGGTCTGGGGACCATTAGAGGGGCCCTAGGGGCCTCTAGAAGGGTCTGGGTGATTTTAGAAGGGTTCTGGGGAGCTCTTGAAGGGTCTGGGGGCTTTTAGAATGGTCCTTGGGGGCTCTAGAAGGGTCTGGGGACCACTAGAGGGGCCCTGGGGACCTCTAGAAGGGTCTGGGGTATTTTTGACGGGTCCTGGGGAGCTCTAGAAGGGTCTGGGGGCTTTTAGAAGGGTCCTGGGAGAATCTAGAAGGGTCTGGGTGCATTTAGAAGGGTCCTGCGGGTCTCTAGAGGGGTCTGGGGGCTTTTAGAAGGGTCCTGGGGGGTTCTAGAGGGGTCTGGCGGCTTTTAGAAGGGTCCTGGTGGGCTCTAGAAGGGTGTGACTGCTTTTAGAATGGTCCTGGGTGCATCTAGAGGTCTCTGGGTGCTTTTAGAAGGGTCCTGGGGGCCTCTAGAATTGTCTGCGGCCTTTTAGAATGGTCCGGGGAGGGTCTAGAAGGGTCTGGGGCTTTTAGAAGGGTCCTGTGGAGCTCTAGAAGGGTCTGGGGTCTTTTAGACGGGTCCTGGGGGGCTCTAGAAGGGTCTGGGGCTTTTTAGAAGAGTCCTGGGGAGCTCTAGAAGCGTCTGGGGCTTTCAGAAGGGTCCTGGGGGTCGCTAGAAGTGTTTGGGTGTATTTGGAAGGGTCCTGGGGAGCTCTAGAAGGGTCTGGGGGCTTTCAGAAGGGTCCTGGAGGCATGTAGAAGGGTCTGGAGGCTTTTAGAATGGTCCTGATGGGCTCTAGAATGGTCTGGGGGCATTCAGAACGGTCCTGGTGGCCTCTAGAAGGGACTGGATGCTTTTAGAAGAGTCCTGGGGGGCTCTAGATTGGTCTGGGGGCATTTAGAAGGGTCCTGGGGGGATCTAGAAGGGTCTGGGGGCATTTAGAAGGATACGTGGAATCTCTAGAAGGCTCTGGGGGCTTTTAGAAGGGTCCTGGGGGGCTCTAGAAGCGTCTGGAGGCTTTTAGAAGGGTCCTGGGTGGCTCTAGAAGGGTGTGGGGGCTTTTAGAAGGATCCGGGGAGGGTCTAGAACGGTCTGGGTGGTTTTAGAAGGGTCCTGGGCGGTTCTAGAAGGGTCTGGGGGATTTTAGAAGGGTCCTGGGGGGCTCTAGAAGGGTCTGAGGGATTTTAGAAGGGTCCTGGGGAGCTCTAGAAGGGTCTGGGTGCTTTTATAGTGGCCCTGGGCTTCTCTAGAGGGGTCTGGGGGCTTTTAGAGGAGTTATGGGGGGCTCTAGAATGGTCTGGGGGCTTTTAGAATGGTCCTGGGCGGATCTAGAAGGGTCTGGGGGCTTTCAGAAGGGTCCTGCGGGCCTCTAGAAAAATCTGGAGGCTTTTAGAAGGTCCTGGGAGGCTCTAGAAGGGTCTGGGGGCATTTAGAAGGGTCCTGGGTGTCTCTAGAAGGGTCTGGGGGATTTTAGAAGGATCCTGGGCTCCTCTAGAAAGGTCTGGGGGCATTTAGAAGGGTCCTGGGGTGCTCTAGAAGGGTCCGGGGGCTTTCAGAAGGGACCTGAGGGGCTCTAGAAGGGTCTGGGGGGCTATTAGAAGGGTTCTTGGGGCCTCTAGAAGGGTCTGGGGTCTTTTAGAAGGGTCCTGGGAGGATCCAGATGGGTCTGGGTACTTTTAGAAGGATCCGGGGAGGTTCTAAAAGGGTCTGGGGGCGTTTAGAAGGGTCCTGGGAGGCTCTAGAAGGGTCGGGGTGCTTTTATAAGGGTCCGGGGAGCCTCTAGAAGGGTCTGGGTGATTTTAGAAAGGTCCTGGGGGGCTCTAGAAGGGTCTAGAGGCTTTTAGACGGGTCCTGGGGGCCTCTAGAAGGGTCTGGTGCTTTTAGAAGGGTCTGGGTGGCTCTAGAAGGGTCTGGGGGAATTTAGAAGGGTCCTGGGGGCTCTAGAAGGGTCTGGAGTCTTTGAGAATGGTCCTGGGGGGCTCTAGAAGGGTCTGGGGGCTTTTAGAAAGATCCGGGGAGGGTCTAGAAGGGTCTGGGAGGTTTTAGAAGGGTCCTGGGGTTCTCTAGAAGGGTCTGGGTGCTTTTAGACGGGCCCTGGGCTCTCTAGAAGTGTCTGGGGGCATTTAGAAGAGTCCTGGGGGGCTCTAGAATCGTCTGGGCTCTTTAGAAGTGTCCTGGGGTGTTCTAGAAGGGTCTGGGGGATTTTAGAAGGGTCCTGCGGTTATCTAGAATAGTCTGGATGCTTTTAGAAGGGTCCTGGGGGGCTCTACAAGGGTCTGGGGGCATTTAGAAGGGTCCTGGGGGGCTCTAGAAGGGTCTGGGGGATTTTAGAAGGGTCCTGGGGGCCTCTAGAAGGGTCTGGGTGCTTTTAGAATGGTCCTAGGTGGCTTTAGAAGGGTCTGGGGGCTTTTAGAAGGGTCCTTGGCGGCTCTAGAAGGGTCTGGGGACCATTAGAGGGGCACTGGGAGCCTCTAGAATGGTCTGGGTGATTTTAGAAGGGTCCTCGGGAGGTCTAGAATTGTCTGGGGTCTTTTAGAAAGGTCCTGGGAGGCTCTAGAAGGGTCTGGGGGCTTTTAGAAGAGTCCTGCGTGTCTCTAGAAGGGTCTGGGGGCTTTTAGAAGGGTCCTTGGGGGCTCTAGAAGGGTCTGGGGACCACTAGAGGAGCCCTGGGGGCCTCTAGAGGGGTCTGGGGTATTTTAGAAGGGTCCTGGGGAGCTCTAGAAGGGTCTGGGTTCTTTTAGAAGGGTCCTGGGAGACTCTAGAAGGGTCTGGGTGCATTTAGAAGGGTCCTGCGGGTCTCTAGAAGGGTCTGGGGGCTTTTAGAAGGGTCCTGGGGGGCTCTAGAAGGGTCTGGGGGCTTTTAGATGGGTCCTGGGCTGCTCTAGAAGGGTGTGAGTGCTTTTAGAATGGTCCTGGGGGCATCTAGCAGACTCTAGAAGGCTCTGGGTGCTTTTAGAAGTGTCCTGTGGGCCTCTAGAAGTGTCTGAATGAGTTTAGAAGGGTCCTGGGAGTCTCTGGAATGGTCTGGGTGCTTTTAGAAGGATTCGGGGAGGGTCTAGAAGAGTCTGGGGGCATTTAGAAGGGTCCTGTGGGGCTCTAGAAGGGTCTGGGTGCTTTTAGAAGTGTCCTGGGGGGCTCTAGAAGGGTCTGGGTGCTTTTAGAAGGGTCCTGGGGAGCTCTAGAAGGGTCTGGGGTCTTTTAGAAGGGTACTGGGTGGCGCTAAAAGTGTCTGGGTGCATTTAGAAGGGTCCTGGGGAGCTCTAGAAGGGTCTGGGGGCTTTCAGAAGGGTCCTGGGGGCCTCTAGAAGGGTCTGGAGGCTTTTAGAAGAGTTCTGGGGGGCTCTAGAAGGGTCTGGGGGCATTCAGAAGGGTCCTGGGGGCCTCTAGAAGGGTCTGGATGCTTTTAGAAGAGTCCTGGGGGGGTCTAGATGGGTCTGGGGACATTTAGAATGGTCCTGGGGGGCTCTAGAAGGGTCTGGGGGAGTTTAGATAGGTCCTGGGGAGCTCTAGAAGGGTCTGGGTGCTTTTAGAAGGGTCCTGGGAGACTCTAGAAGGGTCTGAGTGCTTTTAGAAGGGTCCTTCGGGTCTCTAGAAGGGTCTGGGTTCTATTAGAATGGTCCTGGGGGGCTCTAGAAGGGTGTGAGGTCTTTTAGAAGGGTCCTGGGGGCATCTCGAAGACTCTGATGGCTTTTAGAAGGGTCCTGGGGGCCTTTAGAAGTGTCTGAGGGATTTTAAAAGGGTCCTGGGAGGCTCTAGAAGGGTCTGGTTGCTTTTAGAAGGATTCGGGGAGGGTCTAGAAGGGTCTGGGGGCTTTTAGAAGGGTCCTGTGGGGCTCTAGAAGGGTCTGGGTGCTTTTAGAAGGGTCCTGGGGGCCTCTAGAAGGGTCTGGGGGCTTTTAGAAGGGTCCTGGGGAGCTCTAGAAGGGTCTTGGGGCTTTTAGAAGGGTCCTGAGGGCGCTAGAAGTGTCTGGGTGCTTTTAGAAGGGTCCTGGATGTCTCTGGAAGGGTCTGGGGGCTTTTAGAAGGGTCCTGGGGGCCTCTAGAAGGGTCTGGAGGCTTTTAGAAGAGTTCTGGGGGGCTCTAGAAGGGTCTGAGGGCATTCAGAAGGGTCCTGGGGGCCTCTAGAAGGGTCTGGATTCTATTAGAAGAGTCCTGGGGGGCTCTAGATGGGTCTGGGGTCATTTAGAAGGGCCTTGGTGGCTCTAGAAGGGTCTGGGGGCTTTCAGAAGGGTCCTGGGGGGCTCTAGAAGGGTCTGGGGGCTTTTAGAAGGGTCCTGGGTCATCTAGAATGGTCTGGGTGCTTTTAGAAAGGTCCTGGGAGGATCCAGATGGGTCTGGGTGGTTTTAGAAGGATCCGGGGATGGTCTAGAAGGGTCTGGGTGCTTTTAGAAGGGTCCTGGGGGGCTCTACAAACGTCTGGAGGATTTTAGAAGGATCCGGGGAGGCTCTAGAAGTGTCTGGCGGCTTTTAGAAGGGTCCTTGGGAGCTCTAGAAGGGTCTGGGTGCTTTCAGAAGGGTCCTGGGGGCCTCTAGAAGGGTCTGGGTGCTTTCAGAAAGGTCCTGGGTGGCTCTAGAAGGGTCTGGGGGCTTTTAGAAGGGTCCTTTGGGTCTGTAGAAGGGTCTGATGGCTTTTAGATGGGTCCTGGGGGGCTCTAGAAGGGTCCGGGGGCTTTTAGAATGGTCCGTGGAGGCTCTAGAAGGGTCTGGGTGCTTTTAGAAGGGTCCTGGGGGGCTCTAGAAGGGTCTGGGGTCTATTAGAAGGATCCGGGGAGGGTCTAGAAGGCTCTGGGGGCATTTAGAAGGGTCCTTGGTGGCTCTAGAAGGGTCTGGGGACCATTAGAGGAGCCCTGGGGTCCTCTAGAAGGGTCTGGGGGATTTTAGAAGGGTCCTGAGGAGCTCTAGAAGGGTCTGGGGGCTTTTAGAAGGGCCCTGGAGGACTCTAGAAGGCTCTGGGGTCTTTGAGAAGGGTCCTCGGGAGGTCTAGAATTGTCTGGGGGCTTTTAGAAAGGTCCTGGGAGGCTCTAGAAGGGTCTGGGGGCTTTTAGAAGAGTCCTGCGTGTCTCTAGAAGGGTCTGGGGGCTTTTAGAAGGGTCCTTGGGGGCTCTAGAAGGGTGTGGGGACCACTAGAGGAGCCCTGGGGGCCTCTAGAGGGGTCTGGGGTATTTTAGAAGGGTCCTGGGGAGCTCTAGAAGGGTCTGGGTGCTTTTAGAAGGGTCCTGGGAGACTCTAGAAGGGTCTGGGGGCATTTAGAAGGGTCCTGCGGGTCTCTAGAAGGGTCTGGGGGCTTTTAGAAGGGTCCTGGGGGGCTCTAGAAGGGTCTGGGGGCTTTTAGAAGGGTCCTGGGGTGCTCTAGAAGGGTGTGAGTGCTTTTAGAATGGTCCTGGGGGCATCTAGAAGGCTCTGGGGGCTTTTAGAAATGTCCTGTGGGCCTCTAGAAGTGTCTGAGGGATTTTAGAAGGGTCCTGGGAGGCTCTGGAATGGTCTGGGTGCTTTTAGAAGGATTCGGGGAGGGTCTAGAAGAGTCTGGGGGCATTTAGAAGGGTCCTGTGGGGCTCTAGAAGGGTCTGGGTGCTTTTAGAAGGGTCCTGGGGGGCTCTAGAAGGGTCTGGGTGCTTTTAGAAGGGTCCTGGGGAGCTCTAGAAGGGTCTGGGGTCTTTTAGAAGGGTCCTGGGTGGCGCTAAAAGTGTCTGGGTGCATTTAGAAGGGTCCTGGGGAGCTCTAGAAGGGTCTGGGGGCTTTCAGAAGGGTCCTGGGGGCCTCTAGAAGGGTCTGGAGGCTTTTAGAAGAGTTCTGGGGGGCTCTAGAAGGGTCTGGGGGCATTCAGAAGGGTCCTGGGGGCCTCTAGAAGGGTCTGGATGCTTTTAGAAGAGTCCTGGGGGGGTCTAGATGGGTCTGGGGACATTTAGAATGGTCCTGGGGGGCTCTAGAAGGGTCTGGGGGAGTTTAGATAGGTCCTGGGGAGCTCTAGAAGGGTCTGGGTGCTTTTAGAAGGGTCCTGGGAGAGTCTAGAATGGTCTGAGTGCTTTTAGAAGGGTCCTTCGGGTCTCTAGAAGGGTCTGGGTTCTTTTAGAATGGTCCTGGGGGGCTCTAGAAGGGTGTGAGGTCTTTTAGAAGGGTCCTGGGGGCATCTCGAAGACTCTGATGTCTTTTAGAAGGGTCCTGGGTGCCTCTAGAAGTGTCTGAGGGATTTTAAAAGGGTCCTGGGAGGCTCTAGAAGGGTCTGGTTGCTTTTAGAAGGATTCGGGGAGGGTCTAGAAGGGTCTGGGGGCTTTTAGAAGGGTCCTGTGGGGCTCTAGAAGGGTCTGGGTGCTTTTAGAAGGGTCCTGGGGGCCTCTAGAAGGGTCTGGGGGCTTTTAGAAGGGTCCTGGGGAGCTCTAGAAGGGTCTTGGGGCTTTTAGAAGGGTCCTGAGGGCGCTAGAAGTGTCTGGGTGCTTTTAGAAGGGTCCTGGGTGTCTCTGGAAGGGTCTGGGTGCTTTTAGAATGGTCCTGGGGGCATCTAGAAGCGTCTATGGGCTTTTAGAATGATCCGGGGAGGCTCTAGAAGGGTCTGGCGGCTTTTAGAAGGGTCCTGGGGTCCTCTAGAAGGGTCTGGGGGCATTTAGAATGATACGGGGAGGATCTAGAAGGGTCTGGGGGCTTTTAGAAGGGTCCTGGGGGCTCTAGAAGGGTCTGTAGTCTTTGAGAATGGTCCTGGGGTGCTCTAGAAGGGTCTGGGGGCTTTTAGAAAGATCCGGGGAGGGTCTAGAAGGGTCTGGGAGGTTTTAGAATGGTCCTGGTGTTCTCTAGAAGGGTCTGGGTGCTTTTAGACGGGCCCTGGGCTCTCTAGAAGTGTCTGGGGGCATTTAGAAGAGTCCTGGGGGGCTCTAGAATCGTCTGGGCTCTTTTAGAAGGGTCCTGGGCGCATCTAGAAGGGTCTGGGGGATTTTAGAAGGGTCCTGCGGTCCTCTAGAATAGTCTGAATGCTTTTAGAAGGGTCCTGGGGGGCTCTACAAGGGTCTGGGGGCATTTAGAAGGGTCCTGGGGGGCTCTAGAAGGGTCTGGGGGATTTTAGAAGGGTCCTGGGGGCCTCTAGAAGGGTCTGGGTGCTTTTAGAATGGTCCTAGGTGGCTATAGAAGGGTCTGGGGGCTTTTAGAAGGGTCCTTGGCGGCTCTAGAAGGGTCTGGGGACCATTAGAGGGGCACTGGGAGCCTCTAGAATGGTCTGGGTGATTTTAGAAGGGTCCTCGGGAGGTCTAGAATTGTCTGGGGGCTTTTAGAAAGGTCCTGGGAGGCTCTAGAAGGGTCTGGGGGCTTTTAGAAGGGTCCTTGGGGGCTCTAGAAGGGTGTGGGGACCACTAGAGGAGCCCTGGGGGCCTCTAGAGGGGTCCGGGGTATTTTAGAAGGGTCCTGGGGAGCTCTAGAAGGGTCTGGGGGCTTTTAGAAGGGTCCTGGGAGACTCTAGAAGGGTCTGGGGGCATTTAGAAGGGTCCTGCGGGTCTCTAGAAGGGTCTGGGGGCTTTTAGAAGGGTCCTGGGGGGCTCTAGAAGGGTCTGGGGGCTTTTAGAAGGGTCCTGGGGTGCTCTAGAAGGGTGTGAGTGCTTTTAGAATGGTCCTGGGGGCATCTAGAAGGCTCTGGGGGCTTTTAGAAGTGTCCTGTGGGCCTCTAGAAGTGTCTGAGGGAGTTTAGAAGGGTCCAGGGAGGCTCTGGAATGGTCTGAGTGCTTTTAGAAGGATTCGGGGAGGGTCTAGAAGAGTCTGGGGGCATTTAGAAGGGTCCTGGGGGCCTCTAGAAGGGTCTGGGGGCTTTTAGAAGGGTCCTGGGGAGCTCTAGAAGGGTCTGGGGTCTTTTAGAAGGGTCCTGGGTGGCGCTAAAAGTGTCTGGGTGCATTTAGAAGGGTCCTGGGGAGCTCTAGAAGGGTCTGGGGGCTTTCAGAAGGGTCCTGGGGGCCTCTAGAAGGGTCTGGAGGCTTTTAGAAGAGTTCTGGGGGGCTCTAGAAGGGTCTGGGGGCATTCAGAAGGGTCCTGGGGGCCTCTAGAAGGGTCTGGGTGCTTTTAGAAGGGTCCTGGGAGACTCTAGAAGGGTCTGAGTGCTTTTAGAAGGGTCCTTCGGGTCTCTAGAAGGGTCTGGGTTCTTTTAGAATGGTCCTGGGGGGCTCTAGAAGGGTGTGAGGTCTTTTAGAAGGGTCCTGGGGGCATCTCGAAGATTCTGATGGCTTTTAGAAGGGTCCTGGGGGCCTCTAGAAGTGTCTGAGGGATTTTAAAAGGGTCCTGGGAGGCTATAGAAGGGTCTGGTTGCTTTTAGAAGGATTTGGGGAGGGTCTAGAAGGGTCTGGGGGCTTTTAGAAGGGTCCTGTGGGGCTCTAGAAGGGTCTGGGTGCTTTTAGAATGGTCCTGTGGGGCTCTAGAAGGGTCTGGGTCCTTTTAGAAGGGTCCTGGGGGCCTCTCGAAGGGTCTTGGGGATTTTAGAAGGGTCCTGGGGAGCTCTAGAAGGGTCTTGGGGCTTTTAGAAGGGTCCTGAGGGCGCTAGAAGTGTCTGGGTGCTTTTAGAAGGGTCCTGGGTGTCTCTAGAAGGGTCTGGGGGCTTTTAGAAGGGTCCTGGGGGCCTCTAGAAGGGTCTGGAGGCTTTATAGAAGGGTCCTAGGCGGCTCTAGAAGGGTGTGGGGGCATTCAGAATGGTCCTTCGGGCCTCTAGAAGGGTCTGGAGTCTATTAGAAGAGTCCTGGGGGGCTCTAGATGGGTCTGGGGTCATTTAGAAAGGTCCTGGGGGGCTCTAGAAGGGTCTGGGGGCTTTCAGAAGTGTCCTGGGGGGCTCTAGAAGGGTCTGGGGGCTTTTAGAAGGGTCCTGGGTCATCTAGAATGGTCTGGGTGCTTTTAGAAAGGTCCTGGGAGGATCCAGATGGGTCTGGGTGGTTTTAGAAGGATCCGGGGATGGTCTAGAAGGGTCTGGGTGCTTTTAGAAGGGTCCTGGGGGGCTCTACAAATGTCTGGAGGATTTTAGAAGGATCCGGGGAGGCTCTAGAAGTGTCTGGCGGCTTTTAGAAGGGTCCTTGGGAGCTCTAGAAGGGTCTGGGTGCTTTCAGAAGGGTCCTGGGGGCCTCTAGAAGGTTCTGGGTGCTTTCAGAAAGGTCCTGGGTGGCTCTAGAAGGGTCTGGGGGCTTTTAGAAGGGTCCTGTGGGGCTGTAGAAGGGTCTGGGGGCTTTTAGATGGGTCCTGGGGGGCTCTAGAAGGGTCCGGGGGCTTTTAGAATGGTCCGTGGAGGCTCTAGAAGGGTCTGGGGGCATTTAGAAGGGTCCTTGGTGGCTCTAGAAGGGTCTGGGGACCATTAGATGAGCCCTGGGGTCCTCTAGAAGGGTCTGGGGGATTTTAGAAGGGTCCTGAGGAGCTCTAGAAGGGTCTGGGGGCTTTTACAAGGGTCCTGGGGGAATCTAGAAGGGTCTGGGGGCTTTTAGAAGGGTCCTGCGTGTCTCTAGAAGGGTCTGGGGGCTTTTAGAAGGGCCCTGGAGGAATCTAGAAGGCTCTGGGGTCTTTGAGAAGGGTCCTAGGGGGCTCGAGAAGAGTCTGGGTGTTTTTAGAAGGGTCCTGGGTTGCTCTAGAAGGGTCTGGGAGCTTTTAGAAGGGTCCTGGGAGACGCTAGAAGGGTCTGAGTGCTTTTAGAAGGGTCCTGTAGGGTCTCTAGAAGGGTCTGGGGGCTTTTAGAAGGGTCCTGGGAGGCTCTAGAAGTGTCTGGGTGCTTTTAGAATGGTCCTGGGAGGCTCTAGAAGGGTCTGGGGGCTTTTTGAAGGGTCCAGAGGGCCTCTAGAAAGCTCTGGGGGCTTTTAGATGGGTCCTGGGGGCCTCTAGAAGGGTCTAGGTGCTTTTAGAAGGGTCCTGGGTGGCTCTAGAAGGGTCTGGGGGCTTTTTGAATGTTCCTGTGGGGCAGTAGAAGGGTCTGGGGGCTTTAGATGGGTCCTGGGGGGCTCTGGAAGGGTCCGGGGGCTTACAGAAGGGTCCGTGGAGGCTCTAGAAGGGTCTGGGGGCTATTAGAAGGGTCCTGGGGGGCTCTAGAAGGGTCTGGGGGCTATTAGAAGGATCCTTGGAGGGTCTAGAAGGGTCTGGGAGCTTTTAGAAGTGTCCTTGATGGCTATAGAAGGGTCTGGGGACCATTAGAGGGGCACTGGGGTCCTCTAGAAGGGTCTGGGAGATTTTAGAAGGGTCCTGGGGAGCTCTAGAATTGTCTGGGGGCTTTTAGAAGGGTCCTGGAAGGCTCTAGAATGGTCTGGGGTCTTTTAGAAGGGTCCTGCGTGTCTCTAGAAGGGTCTGGAGGCTTTTAGAAGGGTCCTTGGGGGCTCTAGAATGGTCTGGGGACCATTAGAGGAGCCCTGGGGTCCTCTAGAAGGGTCTCGGGGAGTTTGGAAGGGTCCTGGGCAGCTCTAGAAGGGTCTGGGGGCTTTTTGAAGGGTCCTGGTAGACTCTAGAAGGGTGTGGGGGCATTTAAAAGGGTCCTGCGGGTCTCTAGAAGGGTCTGGGGGCTTTTAGAAGGGTCCTAGGGTGCTCTAGAAGGGTCTGGGGTCTTTTAGAAGGGTCCTGGGGGGCTCTAAAGGGTGTGAGGGCTTTTAGAAGGGTCCTGGGGGCATCTAGAAGGCTCTGGGGGCTTTTAGAAGGGTCCTGGGGTCCTCTAGAAGTGTCTGCGGCCTTTTAGAAGGGTCCTGGGAGGTTCTAGAATGGTCTGGGCGCTTTTAGAAGGATTCGGGGTGGGTCTAGAATGGTCTGGGGGCTGTTAGAAGTGTCCTGGGGGGCTCTAGAAGGGTCTGGGTGCTTTTAGAAGGGTCCTGGGGGGTCTAGAAGTGTCTGGGGACTTTTAGAAGTGTCCTCGGGAGCGCTAGAAGGGTCTGGGGGCTTTTAGAAGGGTCCTGGGTGGCGCTAGAAGTGTCTGGGTGCATTTAGAAGGGTCCTGGGTTGCTCTAGAAGGGTCTGGGCGCTTTCAGAAGGGTCCTGAGGGCCTCTGGAATGGTCTGGGGTCTTTTAGAAGAGTCCTGGGGGCTCTAGAAGGGTCTGGGGGCATTCAGAAGGGTCCTGGGGGCCTCTAGAAGGGACTGGAGGCTTTTAGAAGAGTCCTGGGGTGCTCTAGATGGGTCTGGGGGCATTTAGAAGCGTTCTGGGGGGCTCTGGAAGGGTCTGGGGGAGTTTAGAATGGTCCTGGGGAGCTCTAGAAAGGTCTGGGTGCTTTTAGAAGGGTCCTGGTAGACTCTAGAAGGGTCTGAGTGCTATTAGAAGGGTCCTGCGGGTCTCTAGAAGGGTCTGGGGGCTTTTAGAAGGTTCCTCGGGGGCTCTAGAAGGGTGTGAGGTCTTTTAGAAATGTCCTGGGGGCATCTTGAAGGCTCTGGGGTATTTTAGAAGGGTCCTGGTGGGCCTCTAGAAGTGTCTGAGGGATTTTAAAAGGGTCCTGGGAGGCTCTAGAAGGGTCTGGTTGCTTTTAGAAGTGTCCGTGGAGGCTCTAGAAGGGTCTGGGTCCTTTTAGAAGGGTCCTGAGGGGCTCTAGAAGGGTCTGGGTGCTTTTAGAAGGATCCGGGGAGGGTCTAGAAGGCTCTGGGGGCTTTTAGAAGGGTCCTTGGGGGCTCTAGAATGGTCTGGGGACCATTAGAGGAGCCCTGGCGTCCTCTAGAAGGGTCTGGGGGATTTTAGAAGGGTCCTGGGGAGCTCTAGAAGGGTCTGGAGTCTTTTAGAAGGGTCCTGGGGGAATATAGAAGGGTCTGGGGGCATTTAGAAGGGTCCTGCGGGTCTCTAGAAGGGTCTGGGTGCTTTTAGAAAGGTCCTGGAGGAATCTAGAAGGGTCTGGGGTCTTTGAGAAGGGTCCTAGGGGGCTCTAGAAGGGTCTGGGTGCTTTTAGAAGTGTCCTGGGGGGCTCTAGAAGGGTCTGGGGGCTTTTAGAAGGGTCATGGGAGACTCTGGAAAGGTCTGAGGGCTTCTAGAAGGGTCCTGTAGGGTCTATAGAAGGGTATGGGTGCTTTTAGAAGGGTCCTGTGGGGCTCTAGAAGGGTATGGGGGCATTTAGAAAGGTCCTGGGGGGCTCTAGAAGGGTCTGGGTGCTTTTAGAAGGGTCCTGGGAGGATCTAGAAGGGTCTGGTTGCTTTTAGAATGGCCCTGGGAGGCTCTAGAAGGCTCTGGGGGCTTTTTGAAGGGTCCAGGGGGCCTCTAGAAAGGTCTGGGTGCTTTTAGAAGGGTCCTGCATGGCTCTAGAAGGGTCTGGGGTCTATTAGAAGGATCCGGGGAGGGTCTAGAAGGCTCTGGGGCCTTTCAGAAGGGTCCTTGGGGGCTCTAGAAGGGTCTGGGGACCATTAGAGAAGCCCTGGTGGCCTCTAGAAGGGTCTGGGGGATTTTAGAAGGGTCCTGGGGAGCTCTAGATGTGTCTGGGGGCTTTTAGAAGGGTCCTGGGAGAATCTAGAAGGGTCTGGGGGCTTTTAGAAGGGTCCTGCGGGTCTCTAGAAGGGTCTGGTGGCTTTTAGAAGGGTCCTGGGGGGATCTAGAATGGTCTGGGTGCTCTTAGAAGGGTCCTGGGGTCTCTAGAAATGTCTGCGGGATATTAGAAGGGTCCTGGGAGGCTCTAGAAGGGTCTGGGTGTTTTAGAAGGATTCGGGGAGGGTCTAGAAGGGTCTGGGGGCTTTTAGAAGGGTCCTGTTGTGATCTAGAAGCGTCTGGGTTCTTTTAGAAGGGTCCTGGGGGGCTCTAGAAGGGTCTGGGTGCTTTTAGAAGGGTCCTGGGGGTCTTTAGAAGGGTCTGGGGGCTTTTAGAATGGTCCTGCGGGGCTCTAGAATGCTCTGGGGGCTTTTAGAAGAGTCCTGGGTGGCTTTAGTAGAGTGTGAGTGCTTTTAGAAGGGGCCTGGGGGCATCTAGATGGCTCTGGGGACTTTTAGAAGGGTCCTGGGGGCCTCTAGATGGGTCTGAGGATTTTTAGAAGGGTCCTGGGAGGCTCTAGAAGTGTCTGGGTGATTTTAGAAGGGCCCTGGGTGGCTATAGAATGGTCTGGTTGCTTTTAGAAGGGTCCTGGTGGGCGCTAGAAGGGTCTGGGTGCTTTTAGAAATGTCCTGGGTGGCTCTAGAATGGTCTGGGGGCATTTAGAAGGGTCCCGGGGGGCTCTAGAAGGGTCTGGGTGCTTTTAGAAGGATCTTGGGGGCCTCAAGAAGGGTCTAGGAGCTTTTAGAAGGGTTCTGGGTGGCTCTAGAATTGTCTGGGGGCTTTTAGAAGCGTCCTGGGGGTCTCTAGAAGGGTGTGGTTCCTTTTAGAAGGGTCCTGGGGGCATCTACAAGGCTCTGGGGGCTTTCAGAAGGGTCCTGGGGGCTTCTAGAAGGGTCTGAAGGATTTTAGAAATGTCCTGGGAGGCTGTACAAGGGTCTGGGTGCTTTTAGAATGATCCGGGGAGGGTGTAGAAGGGTCTGGGTTCTTTTAAAAGGGTCCTGGGGGGCTCTAGACGGGTCTGGGTGCTTTCAGAAGGGTCCTGTGTGGTTGTAGAAGGGTCCGGGGGCTTTTAGAAGGGTCCGTAGAGGCTCTAGAAGGGTTCGGAGGTCTTGTAGAAGGGTCCTGGGGGGCTCTAGAAGGGTCTGGGTGCTATTAGAAGGATCCAGGGAGGGTCTAGAAGGCTCGGGGGGCTTTTAGAAGGGTCCTTGGGGGCTCTAGATGGGTCTGGGGAACATTAGAGGGGCACTGGGGTCCTCTAGAAGGGTCTGGGGGATTTTAGAAGGGTCCTGGGGAGCTCTAGAATTGTCTGGGGGCTTTTAGAATGGTCCTGGGAGGCTCTAGAAGGGTCTGGGGGCTTTTAGAAGGGTCCTGCGTGTCTCTAGAAGGGTCTGAGTGCTTTTAGAAGGATTCGGGGAGGGTCTAGAAGGGTCTGGTGGCTTTTAGAAGGGTCCTGTGGGGCTCTCGAAGGGTCTGGGTGCTTTTAGAAGGGTCCTGGGGGGCTCTAGAAGGGTCTGGGGGCTTTTAGAAGGGTCCTGGGGAGCTCTAGATGGGTCTGGGGGCTTTTAGAAGGGTCCTGTGGGGCTCTCGAAGGGTCTGGGTGCTTTTAGAAGGGTCCTGGGGGGCTCTAGAAGGGTCTGGGGGCTTTTAGAAGGGTCCTGGGGGGCTCTAGAAGGGTCTGGGGGCTTTTAGAAGGGTCATGGGAGACTCTGGAAAGGTCTGAGGGCTTCTAGAAGGGTCCTGTAGGGTCTATAGAAGGGTATGGGTGCTTTTAGAAGGGTCCTGTGGGGCTCTAGAAGGGTATGGGGGCATTTAGAAAGGTCCTGGGGGGCTCTAGAAGGGTCTGGGTGCTTTTAGAAGGGTCCTGGGAGGATCTAGAAGGGTCTGGTTGCTTTTAGAATGGCCCTGGGAGGCTCTAGAAGGCTCTGGGGGCTTTTTGAAGGGTCCAGGGGGCCTCTAGAAAGGTCTGGGTGCTTTTAGAAGGGTCCTGCATGGCTCTAGAAGGGTCTGGGGTCTATTAGAAGGATCCGGGGAGGGTCTAGAAGGCTCTGGGGCCTTTCAGAAGGGTCCTTGGGGGCTCTAGAAGGGTCTGGGGACCATTAGAGAAGCCCTGGTGGCCTCTAGAAGGGTCTGGGGGATTTTAGAAGGGTCCTGGGGAGCTCTAGATGTGTCTGGGGGCTTTTAGAAGGGTCCTGGGAGAATCTAGAAGGGTCTGGGGGCTTTTAGAAGGGTCCTGCGGGTCTCTAGAAGGGTCTGGTGGCTTTTAGAAGGGTCCTGGGGGGATCTAGAATGGTCTGGGTGCTCTTAGAAGGGTCCTGGGGTCTCTAGAAATGTCTGCGGGATATTAGAAGGGTCCTGGGAGGCTCTAGAAGGGTCTGGGTGTTTTAGAAGGATTCGGGGAGGGTCTAGAAGGGTCTGGGGGCTTTTAGAAGGGTCCTGTTGTGATCTAGAAGCGTCTGGGTTCTTTTAGAAGGGTCCTGGGGGGCTCTAGAAGGGTCTGGGTGCTTTTAGAAGGGTCCTGGGGGTCTTTAGAAGGGTCTGGGGGCTTTTAGAATGGTCCTGCGGGGCTCTAGAATGCTCTGGGGGCTTTTAGAAGAGTCCTGGGTGGCTTTAGTAGAGTGTGAGTGCTTTTAGAAGGGGCCTGGGGGCATCTAGATGGCTCTGGGGACTTTTAGAAGGGTCCTGGGGGCCTCTAGATGGGTCTGAGGATTTTTAGAAGGGTCCTGGGAGGCTCTAGAAGTGTCTGGGTGATTTTAGAAGGGCCCTGGGTGGCTATAGAATGGTCTGGTTGCTTTTAGAAGGGTCCTGGTGGGCGCTAGAAGGGTCTGGGTGCTTTTAGAAATGTCCTGGGTGGCTCTAGAATGGTCTGGGGGCATTTAGAAGGGTCCCGGGGGGCTCTAGAAGGGTCTGGGTGCTTTTAGAAGGATCTTGGGGGCCTCAAGAAGGGTCTAGGAGCTTTTAGAAGGGTTCTGGGTGGCTCTAGAATTGTCTGGGGGCTTTTAGAAGCGTCCTGGGGGTCTCTAGAAGGGTGTGGTTCCTTTTAGAAGGGTCCTGGGGGCATCTACAAGGCTCTGGGGGCTTTCAGAAGGGTCCTGGGGGCTTCTAGAAGGGTCTGAAGGATTTTAGAAATGTCCTGGGAGGCTGTACAAGGGTCTGGGTGCTTTTAGAATGATCCGGGGAGGGTGTAGAAGGGTCTGGGTTCTTTTAGAAGGGTCCTGGGGGGCTCTAGACGGGTCTGGGTGCTTTCAGAAGGGTCCTGTGTGGTTGTAGAAGGGTCCGGGGGCTTTTAGAAGGGTCCGTAGAGGCTCTAGAAGGGTTCGGAGGTCTTGTAGAAGGGTCCTGGGGGGCTCTAGAAGGGTCTGGGTGCTATTAGAAGGATCCAGGGAGGGTCTAGAAGGCTCGGGGGGCTTTTAGAAGGGTCCTTGGGGGCTCTAGATGGGTCTGGGGAACATTAGAGGGGCACTGGGGTCCTCTAGAAGGGTCTGGGGGATTTTAGAAGGGTCCTGGGGAGCTCTAGAATTGTCTGGGGGCTTTTAGAATGGTCCTGGGAGGCTCTAGAAGGGTCTGGGGGCTTTTAGAAGGGTCCTGCGTGTCTCTAGAAGGGTCTGAGTGCTTTTAGAAGGATTCGGGGAGGGTCTAGAAGGGTCTGGTGGCTTTTAGAAGGGTCCTGTGGGGCTCTCGAAGGGTCTGGGTGCTTTTAGAAGGGTCCTGGGGGGCTCTAGAAGGGTCTGGGGGCTTTTAGAAGGGTCCTGGGGAGCTCTAGATGGGTCTGGGGGCTTTTAGAAGGGTCCTGGGGGGTCTAGAAGGGTCTGGGGGCATTCAGAAGGGTCCTGGGGGCCACTAGAAGGGTCTGGAGGGTTTTAGAAGAGACCTGGTGGGCTCTAGATGGGTCTGGGTGCTTTTAGAATGATCCGGGGATGGTCTAGAAGGGTCTGGGTGCTTTCAGAAGGGTCCTGTGTGCATCTAGAAGGGTCTGGGTGCTTTTAGAAGGGACCTGGGTGGCTCTAGAAGGGTCTGGGGGCTTTTAGAAGGGTTCTGTGGGGATGTAGAAGGGTCTGGGTGCTTTTAGATGGGTCCTGGGGGGCTCTAGAAGGGTCTGGGGGCTTTTAGAAGGATCTTGGGGGCCTCTAGAAGGGTCTAGGAGCTTTTAGAAGGGTTCTGGGTGGCTCTAGAATGGTCTGGGGGCTTTTAGAAGCGTCCTGGGGGGCTTTAGAAGGGTGTGGTTGCTTTTAGAAGGGTCCTGGGGGCATCTACAAGGCTCTGGGGGCTTTCAGAAGGGTCCTGGGGGCTTCTAGAAGGGTCTGAAGGATTTTAGAAGGGTCCTGGGAGGCTGTAGAAGGGTCTGGGTGCTTTTAGAATGATCCGGGGAGGGTGTAGAAGGGTCTGGGTTCTTTTAGAAGGGTCCTGGGGGGCTCTAGACGGGTCTGGGTACTTTCAGAAGGGTCCTGTGTGGCTGTAGAAGGGTCCGGGGGCTTTTAGAAGGGTCCGTAGAGGCTCTAGAAGGGTTCGGAGGTCTTGTAGAAGGGTCCTGGGGGGCTCTAGAAGGGTCTGGGTGCTATTAGAAGGATCCAGGGAGGGTCTAGAAGGCTCGGGGGGCTTTTAGAAGGGTCCTTGGGGGCTCTAGATGGGTCTGGGGAACATTAGAGGGGCACTGGGGTCCTCTAGAAGGGTCTGGGGGATTTTAGAAGGGTCCTGGGAAGCTCTAGAATTGTCTGGGGGCTTTTAGAATGGTCCTGGGAGGCTCTAGAAGGGTCTGGGGGCTTTTAGAAGGGTCCTGCGTGTCTCTAGAAGGGTCTGAGTGCTTTTAGAAGGATTCGGGGAGGGTCTAGAAGGGTCTGGTGGCTTTTAGAAGGGTCCTGTGGGGCTCTCGAAGGGTCTGGGTGCTTTTAGAAGGGTCCTGGGGGGCTCTAGAATAGTCTGGGGGCTTTTAGAAGGGTCCTGGGGAGCACTAGAAGGGTCTGGAGGCTTTTAGAAGGGTCCTGGGGGGTCTAGAAGGGTCTGGGGGCATTCAGAAGGGTCCTGGGGGCCACTAGAATGGTCTGGAGGGTTTTAGAAGAGTCCTGGTGGGCTCTAGATGGGTCTGGGTGCTTTTAGAATGATCCGGGGATGGTCTAGAAGGGTCTGGGTGCATTCAGAAGGGTCCTGGGTGCATCTGGAAGGGTCTGGGTGCTTTTAGAAGGGAACTGGGTGGCTCTAGAAGGGTCTGGGGGCTTTTAGAAGGGTTCTGTGGAGATGTAGAAGGGTCTGGGTGCTTTTAGATGGGTCTTGGGGGGCTCTAGAAGGTTCTGGGGACCATTAGAGGGGCCCTGGGGGCCTCTAGAAGGGTCTGGGGGATTTTAGAAGGGTCCTGGGGAGCTCTAGAAGTGTCTGGAGGCTTTTAGAAGGGTCCTGGGGGGCTCTAGAAGGGTGTTAGGTCTTTTAGAATCGTCCTGGGGGCATCTAGAAGGCTCTGGGGGCTATTAGAAGGGTCCTGGGGGGCTCTAGAAGGGTCTAGGGGCTTTTAGAATGGCCTTGGGGGGCTCTAGAATGGTCTGGGTCTTTTAGAAGGGTCCTGGTGGGCTCTAGAAGGATCTGGGGACAGTAAGGAGGGTCCTGAGGGGATGTTGAATGGTCTGAGTGCTTTTAGATGGGTCCTGTAGGGGTAAAAAAAGGTTCCTAACCCTATCCCTAACCCTAACTCTTACTCTAACCCTAACTCTAACACAAACCCAAACCCTAACCCTAACCCTAACCCTAACCCTAACCCTAACCCTAACCCTAACCCTAACCCTAACCCTAACACTAACTCTAACCCTAACCCTAACCCTAAACCTAACCCTAACTCTAACCCTAACCCTAACCCTAACCCTAACTCTAACCCTAACCCTAACCCTAATCCTAACTCTAACCCTAACCCTAACTCTAACTCTAACTATAACCCTAACCCTAACCCTAACCCTAACTCTAACCCTAACCCTAACCCTAACCCTAACCCTAACTCTAACCCTAACCCTAACCCTAACCCTAACCCTAACCCTAACCCTAACCCTAACTCTAACCCTAAGCCTAACCCTAACCCTAACCCTAACTCTAACCCTAACCCTAACCCTAACCCTAACTCTAACCCTAACCCTAACCCTAACCCTAACCCTAACCCTAACCCTAACCCTAACTCTAACCCTAACCCTAACCCTAACTCTAACCCTAACCCTAACCCTAACCCTAACCCTAACCCTGCCTCTAACCCCTAGAAGTATCTGGGGGCTTTTAGAAGAGTCCTTGAAGGATCTAGGAGGGTCTAGGGTCTCTAAAAAGGTTCCTAAGGGGCTCCGGAAGGGTTTGGGGTCTTTTAGAAGGGTCCTCGGTGGCTCTAGAAGGGTCTAGGGTATTGTAGAAGGGTCCTAAGGGGGTTTAGTAGGGCCTGGGGGGCTTTATAAGATTTTGGGGGCCTTTATAAGGTTTTGGGGGGCTCTAGAAAGTCCGGGGGCTTTGAGAAGCACACTGGGGGCTCTAAAAGTGTCTGGGTGCTTTTAGAAGGTTCCTGGGGGGCTCTAGAAGGGTCTGGGTGCTTCTAGAGCAAAAATTTTAATTTTGCACATTTGGGGAATTCGCAGGGCTCAGCACACCCGGAGTGCAAAGGATGAGCCTGGCCTGGGAAAAGCACCTGCTTGATCAGGGTGTCTCCCCTGCCAGCTAAGTACAAAGGCCCCAGACCATTCTAGAGCCCCCAAGGACCCTTCCAAAAGCCCCCAGACCTTTCTGGAGACGTTCAGGTTCCTTTGAAAAGGCCCCAGACCCTTCTAGAGCCTCCCAAGACCCTTCTAAAAGCCCCCAGACCCTTCTAGACCCTCCCCGGATCCTTCTAAAAGCCCCGAGACCCTTCTAGAGGATCCCAGGACCCTTCTAAAAGCCCCCAGACCCTTCTAGAGACCCCAGGACCCTTCTAAAAGCCCCCAGACACTTCTAGAGGACCCAGGGCCCCTCTTAAGCCACCCCGTCCCTTCTAGAGCCCCCCAGGACCCTTCTAAAAGACCCCAGACCATTCTAGAGCACCCCAGGACACTTCTAAAAGCCCCCAGACCCTTCTAGAGCCCCCCAGGACCCTTCTCAAAACTTCCAGACCCTTCTAGAGCCCCCCAGGACCCTTCTAAAAGCCCCCAGACCCTTCTAGAGGCCCCAGGGCCCCCCTTAAGCAGCCCCGTCCCTTCTAGAGGCCCCCAGGACCCTTCTGAAAGCCCCCAGAACCTTCTAGAGCCCCACAGGACCCTTCTAAAAGCCCCCAGACCATTTTTGAGCCCCCCAGGACCGTTCTAAAAGCACCCAGACCCTTCTAGAGACCCCCAGGACCATTCTGAAAGCCCCCAGAACCTCCTAGAGCCACCCAGGACCCTTCTAAAAGACCCCAGACCATTCTAGCCCCCCCCAGGACCCTTCTACAAGCCCCCAGGACCCTTCTAATAGCCCCCAGACTTGTCTAGAGGCCACCATGACCCTTCTAAAAGTCCCCAGACCCTTCTAGAGCCCCCCCGGACCCTTGTAAAAGCCAATAGACACTTCTAGAGGCCCCCAGGACCCTTATAAAAGCACCCAGACCCTTCCAGAGACTCCCAGGACCCTTCTGAACGCCCCCAGACCCTTCTAGAGGCACCCAGGACCCTTCTAAAAGCCTCTAGACCCTTCTAGAGCCCCCCAGGACCCTTCTAAAAGCACCCAGACCCTTCTAGAGCCTCCCAGGACCATTCTAAATGCCCCCAGACCCTTCAAAACCCCCCAGGACACTTCTAAAAGACCCCAGACCATTCAAGAGCACCCTAGGATCCTTCAAAAAGCATAAAGACCCTTCTAGACCGTCCCCGGATCATTCTAAAAGCCCCCAGACCCTTCTAGAGCCCCCCAGGATCATTCTAAAAGCCCGCAGACCCTTCTAGAGCCCCCTAGGACCCATCTAAAAGCCCCCAGACCATTCTAGAGCCCCCCAGGATCCTTCTAAAAGCCCCCAGACCCTTCTAGAGCCCCCCAGGACCATTCTAAAAGACCCCAGACCCTTCTAGAGGCCCCCAGGACCCTTCTAAAAGTCCCGAGACCCTTCTAGAGGCAACCAGGACCCTTCTAAAAGCCCCCAGACCCTTCTAGACCCTCCCCGGATCCTTCTAAAAGCCCCCATACCCTTCTAGATCCTCCCAGGACCCTTCTAAAAGCTCCCAGACCCTTCTAGAGCCCCCCAGGACCCTTCTATAAGCCCCCACACCCTTCTAGAGACCCCCAGGACCCTTCTATAAGCCCCCTAACCCTTCTAGATGTACCCAGGGCCCATCTTAAGGCCCCCACACCATTTTAGAGCACGACAAGACCCTTCTAAAAGCCCCCAGACCCTTCTAGAGCCTCCCAGGACCCTTCTAAAAGGCCGCAGAAACTTCTAGACCCTCTCCGGATAATTCTAAAAGCCCCCAGACACTTCTAGAGATCCCCAGGACCATTCTAAAAGGCCCCAGACCCTTCTATAGCACCCCAGGACCCTTCTAAAAGACCCCAGACCCTTCCAGATCACCCCAGGACCCTTCTAAAAGCCCCCAGACCCTTCTAGAGCCCCCCAGGGCCCCTCTTAAGGCACCCCGTCCCTTCTAGAGCAGCCCAGGACCCTTCTAAAAGTCCCCAGACCCTTCCAGATCACCCCAGGACCCATCTAAAAGCCCCCAGACCCTTCTAGAGCCCCCCCGGACCCTTCTAAAAGCCCCTAGACCCTTCTAGAGGCCCCCAGGACCCTTCTGAAAGCCCCCAGAACCTTCTAGAGCACCACAGGACCCTTCTAAAAGCACCCAGACACTTCTACAGACCCCGAGGACCTTATAAAAGCCTACAGACCCTTCTAGAGACACCCAGGACACTTCTAAAAGCCCCCAGACCCTTCTAGAGCTCCACAGGACCCTTCTAAATGCACCCAGACCCTTCTAGAGTAGCCCAGGACCATTCTAAAAGCCCCCAGACCATTCTAGACCCTACCCGGATCATTCTAAAAGCCCCCAGACCCTTCTAGAGCACCCCAGGACCTTTCTAAAAGAACCCAGACCCTTCTAGAGCACCCAAGGACCCTTCTAAAAGCCCCCAGACTAATCTAGACCCTCCCCGGATTCTTCTAAAAGCCCCCAGACCCTTCTAGAGCATCCCAGGACCCTTCTAAAAGCCCCCAGACCCTTCTAGAGGCCCCCAGGACCATTCTAAAAGCACCCAGACCCTTTTAGAGCCCCCCTTTACCCTTCTAAAAGCACCCAGACCCTTCTAGAGTCCCCCAGGACCTTTCTGAAAGCCCCCAGACCCTTCTACAGACCCCCAGGACCCTATAAAACCCCCCAGACTCTTCTAGAGCACCCCAGGACCCTTCTAAAAGCAACCAGACCCTTCTAGAGCCCCCCCGGACCCATTTAAAATCCTCCAGACCCTAATACAGCCCCCCAGGACCCTTCTAAAAGACACCAGACACTTTTAGAGGCCCCAGGGCCCCTCTTAAGCCCCCCCCGTACCTTCTAGAGCACACTAGGACCCTTCTAAAAGCCCCCAGACCCTTCTAGAGCACCCCAGGACCCTTCTAAAAGCCCCCAGACCCTTCTAGAGCTCCCCTGGACCCTTCTAAAAGCCCCTAGACCCTTCTAGAGGCCCCCACGACCCTTCTGAAAGCCCCCAGAAACTTCTAGAGCCCCACAGGACCCTTCTAAAAGCACCCAGACCCTTCTACAGACCCCCAGGACAGTATAAAAGACCCCAGACCCTTCTAGAGCCCCCCAGGACCCTTCTAAAAGCCCCCAGACCCTTCTAGAGCCCCCAGGACGCTTCTAAAAACTTCCAAACCCTTCTAGAGCCCCCCAGGACCAGTCTAAAAGCCCCCAGACCCTTCTAGAGGCCCCAGGGCCCTTCTTAAGCCCCCCCGTCCCTTCTAGAGCCCCCCAGGACCCGTCTAAAAGCCTCTAGACCCTTCTAGAGCACTCCAGGACCTTTCCAAAAGCACCCAGACCCTTCTAGAGGCTACCCGGACCCTTATAAAAGCACCCAGACCCTTCCAGAGCCTCCCAGGACCCTTCTAAAAGCCACCAGACCCTTCTAGAGGCCCCCAGGACCCTTCTAAAAGCCTCTAGACCCTTTTAGAGCCCCCCAGGACCCTTCTAAAAGCCCCCAGACCCTTCTAGAGCCTCCCAGGACCATTCTAAAAGCCCCCAGACCCTTCTAGAGCCCCCCAGGACCATTCTAAAAGACCCCAGACCCTTCTAGAGCCGCCTAGGATCCTGCAAAAAGCATAAAGACCCTTCTAGACCGTCCCCGGATCATTCTAAAAGGTCCCAGACCCTTCTAGAGCCCCTCAGGACCCTTCTAAATGCCCCCAGACCCTTCTAGAGCACCCCAGGACCCTTCTAAAAGCCCCCAGATCCTTCTAGAGCACCCCAGGACCCTTCTAAAAGCCCCCAGATATTTCTAGAGCCCCCAAGGACCATTCTAAAAGAACCCAGACCATTCTAGAGGCCCCCAGGACCCTTCTAAAAGCCCCCAGACCCTTCTAGAGCCCCCCAGGACCGTTCTACAAGCCCCCAGACCCTTCTAGAGCCACCCAGACCCTTCTAAAAGCACCCAGACCCTTCTAGAGGCCCCCAGGACCCGTCTAAAAGCCTCTAGACCCTTCTAGAGCCCCCCAGGACCTTTCTAAAATCACCCAGACCCTTCTAGAGGCTCCCCGGACCCTTATAAAAGCACCCCGACCCTTC
Source organism: Clamator glandarius (assembly GCA_033459285.1). Taxonomy (NCBI): domain Eukaryota; kingdom Metazoa; phylum Chordata; class Aves; order Cuculiformes; family Cuculidae; genus Clamator; species Clamator glandarius. The sequence continues at coordinate 35,198 of JAUNZM010001447.1, forward strand.
TAGAGCCTCCCAGTACCCTTCTAAAAGCAACCAGACCCTTCTAGAGAACCCCAGGACCCTTCTAAAAGCCCCCAGACCCATCTAGACCCTCCCCGGATCCTTCTAAAAGCCCCCAGACCCTTCTAGAGCCCCCTAGGATCCTTCAAAAAGCACCCAGACCTTTCTAGACCGTCCCCGGATCATTCTGAAAGCCCCCAGACCCTTCTAGAGCCCCCCAGGATCATTCTAAAAGCCCCCAGACCATTCTAGAGCCCCCTAGGACCCTTCTAAAAGCCCCCAGACCCTTCTAGAGGCCCCTAGGACCCTTCTAAAAGCCCCCAGACCCTTCTAGACCCTCCCCGGATCCTTCGAAAAGCCCCCAGACCCTTCTAGAGCCCCCCAGGATCATTCTAAAAGCCCCCAGACCCTTCTAGAGCCCCCCAGTACCCTTCTAAAAGCCCCTAGACCCTTCTAGAGTCCCCCAAATCCCTTCTAAATGCCCCCAGACCATTCAAGAGGCACCAAGGGCCCCTCTTAAGGAACCCAGTCCCTTCTAGAGCACCCCAGAACCCTTCTAAAATTCACCAGACCCTTCTTGAGCCCCCCCGGACCCTTCCAAAAGACCTCAGACCCTTCTAGATGACCCCAGGACCCTTCTGAAAGCTAGCAGAACATTCTAGAGTCACCCAGGACCCTTCTAAAGGCACACAGACCATTCTAGAAGCCCCCAGGACCCTTCTAAAAGCGCCCAGACCCTTCTAGAGACACCCAGGACCCTTCTGAAAGCCCCCAGAACCTTCTAGAGCCCTCCAGGACCCTTCTAAAAGCACCCAGACCCTTCTAGAGCATCCGAGGACCCTTCTAAAATTCCCCAGACCCTTCTAGAGCACCCCAGGACACTTCTAAAAGCACCCAGACCCTTCTAGAGCCCTCCCGAACCCTTCTAAAAGCCCCCAGACCCTTCTAGAGCCACCCAGGACCCTTCTAAAAGCACCCAGAACCTTCTAGAGAACCCCAAGACCTTTCTACAAGCCCCAAGACCCTTCTAGAGCATCCCAGGACCCTTCTAAAAGCACCCAGACCCATCTAGAGCCTCCCAGGACCCTTCTATAAGCCCCCAGACCCTTCTAGAGACTCCCAGGACCCTTCGAAAAGCCCCCAGACCCTTCTAGAGCCACCCAGGACCTTTCTAAAAGCCCTCAGACCCTTCTAGAGCCTCCCAGGACCCTTCTAAAAGCCCCCAGACCATTCTAGAGCCTCCCAGGATCCTTCTAAAAGCCCCCAGACCCTTCTAGAGCCACCCAGGACCCTTCTGAAAGCCCCCAGAACCTTCTAGAGCCCTCCAGGACCCTTCTAAAAGCCCCCAGACCCTTCTAGAGAATCCGAGGACCCATCTAAAAGCCCCCAGACCCTTCTAGACTACCCAAGGACCCTTCTGAAAGCCAGCAGAACATTCTAGAGTCACCCAGGACCCTTCTAAAGGCACCCAGACCCTTCTAGAGCCCCCCAGGACCCTTCTAAAAGGCCCCAGACCCTTCTAGAGACCCCCAGGACCCTTCTGAAAGCCCCCAGAACCTTCTAGAGCCCTCCAGGACCCTTCTAAAAGCCCCCAGACCCTTCTAGAGAATCCGAGGACCCTTCTAAAATTCCCCAGACCCTTCTAGAGCCCCCAAGGACCCTTCTAAAAGCCCCCAGACCCTTCTAGAGCCCCCCAGGACCTTTCTAAAATCACCCAGACCCTTCTAGAGGCTCCCCGGACCCTTATAAAAGCACCCAGACCCTTCTAGAGCCTCCCAGTACCCTTCTAAAAGCAACCAGACCCTTCTAGAGAACCCCAGGACCCTTCTAAAAGCCCCCAGACCCTTCTAGACCCTCCCAGGATCCTTCTAAAAGCCCCCAGACCCTTCTAGAGCCCCCTAGGATCCTTCAAAAAGCACCCAGACCTTTCTAGACCGTCCCCGGATCATTCTAAAAGCCCCCAGACCCTTCTAGAGCCCCCCAGGATCATTCTAAAAGCCCCCAGACCCTTCTAGAGCCCCCTAGGACCCATCTAAAAGCCCCCAGACCCTTCTAGAGGCCACTAGGACCATTCTAAAAGCCCCCAGACCCTTCTAGAGCATCCCAGGACCCTTCTAAAAGCCCCCAGACCCATCTAGATCCTCCCAGGACCTATCTAAAAGACCCCAGACCCTTCTAGAGCCTTCCAGGACCCTTCTAAAAGCCCCCAGACCATTCTAGAGCACACCAGGACCCTTCTAAAAGCCCCCAGACCCTTCTAGAGCCCCCCCAGGACCCTTCTAAAAGCCCCCAGACCCTTCTAGAGGAACCCAGAACCCTTCTGAAAGCCAGCAGAACATTCTAGAGTCACCCAGGACCCTTCTAAAGGCACCCAGACCCTTCTAGAGCCCCCCAGGACCCTTCTAAAAGCCCCCAGACCCTTCTAGAGACCCCCAGGACCCTTCTGAAAGCCCCCAGAACCATCTAGAGCCCTCCAGGACCCTTCTAAAAGCCCCCAGACCCTTCTAGAGAATCCGAGGACCCTTCTAAAATTCCCCAGACCCTTCTAGAGCCCCCCCGGACCCTTCTAAAAGCCCCCAGACCCGACTAGATGCCACCAGGACCCTTCTAAAAGTCCCCAGATTCTTCTAGAGCCTCCCAGGACCATTCTAAAAGCCCCCAGACCCTTCTAGAGCCCCCCAGGACCATTCTAAAAGACCCCAGACCCTTCTAGAGCCGCCTAGGATCCTGCAAAAAAGCATAAAGACCCTTCTAGACCGTCCTCGGATCATTCTAAAAGCCCCCAGACCCTTCTAGAGCCCCTCAGGACCCTTCTAAATGCCCCCAGACCCTTCTAGAGCACCCCAGGACCCATCTAAAAGCCCCCAGATCCTTCTAGAGCACCCCAGGACCCTTCTAAAAGCCCCCAGATATTTCTAGAGCCCCCCAGGACCATTCTAAAAGATCCCAGACCCTTCTAGAGGCCCCCAGGACCCTTCTAAAAGCCCCCAGACCCTTCTAGAGCCCCCCAGGACCGTTTCTACAAGCCCCCAGACCCTTCTAGAGCCACCCAGGACCCTTCTAAAAGCACCCCGACCCTTCTAGAGCCTCCCAGTACCCTTCTAAAAAGCAACAGACCCTTCTAGAGAACCCCAGGACCCTTCTAAAAGCCCCCAGACCCATCTAGACCCTCCCCGGATCCTTCTAAAAGCCCCCAGACCCTTCTAGAGCCCCCTAGGATCCTTCAAAAAGCACCCAGACCTTTCTAGACCGTCCCCGGATCATTCTGAAAGCCCCCAGACCCTTCTAGAGCCCCCCAGGATCATTCTAAAAGCCCCCAGACCATTCTAGAGCCCCCTAGGACCCTTCTAAAAGCCCCCAGACCCTTCTAGAGGCCCCTAGGACCCTTCTAAAAGCCCCCAGACCCTTCTAGACCCTCCCCGGATCCTTCGAAAAGCCCCCAGACCCTTCTAGAGCCCCCCAGGATCATTCTAAAAGCCCCCAGACCCTTCTAGAGCCCCCCAGTACCCTTCTAAAAGTCCCTAGACCCTTCTAGAGTCCCCCAAATCCCTTCTAAATGCCCCCAGACCATTCAAGAGGCACCAAGGGCCCCTCTTAAGGAACCCAGTCCCTTCTAGAGCACCCCAGAACCCTTCTAAAAGTCCCCAGACCCTTCTAGAGCCCCCCCGGACCCTTCCAAAAGACCTCAGACCCTTCTAGATGACCCCAGGACCCTTCTGAAAGCTAGCAGAACATTCTAGAGTCACCCAGGACCCTTCTAAAGGCACACAGACCATTCTAGAAGCCCCCAGGACCCTTCTAAAAGCGCCCAGACCCTTCTAGAGACCCCCAGGAC
>JAUNZM010001448.1:0-80970 GCA_033459285.1 Clamator glandarius
TCCCATCTCCACCACCTCTGTCCTTGTCACAGGTAAATGCTCTGCCTCTCCAGCCCATACTTCTCCCCACCAAGATCTATCTGCATGTTTCCAAGAGCTGTTCTACAGCAGATGAGACTGAGCCAAAATGTATCAGACACATGGATTTCTGTTCCCAACACCTCCCACATGAGCTGCAGCAGGGATTTATCCCAACGTCAGACCTCTGGCTTTCCAAACCAACTAACAAGTCCTCCCTCCGTCCATGGAACAGGCCTAATGCACAACAGGAACCAACTACAAGGTGCTCCGCAGGGGGCAGTATTAGGTTCCCAGGGCTTCATTCAAGAGACAACACTTATCCCTCCCAATGAATCATAACAGGTTTTTTCCTAACTTCAGCAGACATCTGTGGTCTTCAGAAAACTCCACATTAGAAGAGTGCTAAATTAGTTGTCCTATTTTTCTGAGAAAGCAAGGGAATAGCCATCACTTTCAAGCACTTTCTCTAGCCAAGCAAGTCACACTGCTCCTGCACAAGCTTCCAGTTCTACTCTGTCAACACCAGGGTGATGAAAGTCTCCTACCATTTGTAGCTTTCGCCTTCTCTTTCTCATCCTCTTCTTTCTCTGAGCTCTCAGAGCTGCTCACAGGATCAGGAACTCTGATCTTTTCTGGGATGGGCGTTTCCTCATCGCTTACCTTTCTTCTCCTGGAATTTGATGGAGTTCTGAGGGAAAAGAAGATATTGCATCAAAATGTGGGAAAAAAAATACCTTGAACACATTGGAATACAACTATCCATCAGGCTCCAGCCTAAGGACATGCAGTGTCATTCCTCTACAGCTCCTAAGGGAGTGAAAAAAGCAATGGTCTAACCTGCAAGGGACATCTCCAGTCCTCAGGCAACTCCTAACAACAACAGATGCTTGCAATAGTTGGAGAAGATATTGAACTTCGACTTTTTTTTTTTCTGTGCCCTAGGCAAATTCTTTCTTCCTTTAGCAAATAAAAACATATTTGGTCAGGCCAGCGCCCACCACAGAGTAAGGCATCCTACAGAACATATTCTGTCTCCAGAAGGCACCTACAGCCAGCCAGTAAATGCAGTCCCAGGGTTAGGGCAGCTCACCGACACACGAGCACTCCAGTGGGGTAGAGAACGTTGTGAATAAATGAAACTATCGGTCAACACTTCCCTCACTGCGACTCCAAACCAGTCAGAACTCAGGAGAACCAGGAACAAGACACAAACTTCAGGGAGGGGGTAACACTAAAGACGAAGGTATCAAATGTGATGCAAGTGTATCTTCCCCAGGCTTTAAAAAAGTGACAGTATCTGGAAGGGCTTGTTGCAGAAGCCAGGATAACCAGCACAGAGAAAAGACACCATAAATACCAAAGAAAGCAATAACTTGTTAGAGTGAGGAACTACAAGTATGTTTCTGCATTGCTACATCCTCATCTAGATCCAGCTTTTCTCCTGCTCAAGTAAGAAAATCCTGGAGACTCAAGAGTAAGAACCAAAGCCACACTGAGGCATGAGGTGTTCCAGCAGAAGATACCTTTGAGGCAAACACCTGCTTCCTGAGGCTGCTGGCACAGCCATGCTGAGGAGCATCTTCACTCCAGTGGCACAGAAGCCCAGCTCCACTGATTCCCCTATAACCCGGCAGTGACTGCCAGCCTGCCTCTCTGCAGCACTGCACTTGGGCATCAAACCAGAGCGAGTGGTGCGCAGGGTGGGTACAAATGTCCCTGCAACCCACAAATGGGAAACCTCCACGCTGCAGACCTTCCTGTGAGGCACTCAGTAGCCTAACTAGGAAGGAGTTGGGCTGAACATGCCTGGGCTTGAAAGGACAGGCTGAAACTAAGAGATTTCACTTGAATCAGAAGATACGAGATCTACATAAAGGTTTAAGTCCTTACAAGGGCCTTGGCATTTCAGCACCTGCTCAAGTTCTCTGTTCTTGAGTCAACACATGTCTTTAAGGAGGAAGCAAAAGAGAACTGAGGAGATTTCTGCCAGTAACGCATGACTCTGAGCCTCACAATACTGCAGTAATAACCCCAGCCAGCAAGAACAGCATCAGCTGTTCAAAACCAGAGTAACAAATTAAATCCAGGCTCAGGAAATTTTAAACCAAAGTAACCTTTAATACTTAAAATGAATCAGTCTGGAATCAGAGGTGAGGAGGAAAGTCTGCTGAGCACAGTTATCACTGGAAATATTCTGACAACAGGAAAATGCAGCAAATAAAGATCCCATGTATCACACAGCCTAGTTGTCAACACAGTCTGGAACCTATCCGATAGTCATTTCCTCCTTCAACTTACTTTTCCCAGTGGGTAAAGATGTCCTCGAGAGACGTCAAGAGAGAAGGGAGCAATTTCTGTGAAAGCAGAGGGAATACACGTTAGGCATCGGTGCCATTTAAGAGTGTGGTCACCAGACAGAGGGAAGGAGCACAAAGCTCCCTCCAGGAACCCCCAAGGAACCGGGATCACATCCTCCCTGCACACTCACCCCGGCAAGGCCCCCCTGCCCCATCCCTCTGCACCCAGGGCCGCTCTCCCACCGCTGCTCGGAGAGCAGCTGTGCCGGGACGGGACGGTTTTATCCCGAGGGCTGCCAGACTCGGCCCTGAGAATCACAGAACAGTTTGGTGTGGAAGGAACCTTAACTCAACCACATCGAACCCCGTGCCGCGGGCAGGGACACCTCCCACTGGACCAGGCTGCTCCAAGTCCCATCCAACCTGGCCTTGGACACCTCCAGGGTTTGGGCAGCCACGACTTCCTTGGGAAGCGTGAAGAATTTCTTCCTAATGTCCAATCTAAATCTTCCCCCTCCTATTTTAACTGGAGGTTCGGGGCCCGCCTGGCCCGGGGCCGAACCAGCACGTGGGTGCAGCACGGGGCCTTGGCGCCCCCCCCTGCAACCCGTTGGGAGGCGATACCGGAGCCCCCCCCTCCCGTTACCTGCCCGATCTGCGCCTGCAGCTCGCGGGCCGCCCGCACGTAACCGGCGCGGAGCAGGTGCTGGTGGATGAGGGCGAGCAGCTCCCGGCCGCCGCCGCCGCGCCCCCCGGCCGCCATAGCCCAGCCCGCTCCGCGCAGCCCCGGGGCACCGCCTTCGGGCGTCACTTCCGCTTCCGGCGCTCGGCACGACGGGAAATGTAGTTCCCGAGGGAGGGGGCCACGTGGTAGGGAGTGGGAGTCCTGCACCCCGCGGGAGGGGGCAGGGAGAAGGGGCCGCTGGGGTCTATTATTCTTTTAATTCTATTACCCTATTTCTTGTTGTAATTATAAAATACTATGTTATATTATGTTATATTATTACATTACGTTACGTTATATTACATTACGTTATATTACATTACATTGTATTACATTACTATGAGAAGCACTCATTCACTGGTAAAATATTTAAAAGGAAAACTCTTCGAAGCAAAGGCAATAATATTTTTATTTTACAATTCAGCGCTGAATTGGATGCCCTTCTAAAAAAAGGCACAACATCTTACAAAAGCAGCGAGCATATATACTAGTTTTAGACAAAGAACCAAATAAACCTTCAAAGAATGCTCATTATTTTTTTGGATTATCCAACCATGTCTGGAGTCTTCCTTCAAATTATCTCTTGACCTAAGACAACTACATCTTGCTAGACAACTAAGCATATCAATAAATTCTTGCAACTCTAAGAGAATGTTTATTCTTTCAGGTTATTTATCCATGTTTGGAGATTGTCTGGATATTATCTCTTGATACAAGTTCCCTCAACAAGAGTTGAAGATGTCCCTGCTCACTGCAGGGGGGTTGGACTGAATGACCTTCACGGTCCCTTCCAACCCAAACCATTCTGATTCTATGGTTCTATGATTTCAGCAACATGCACTCAGGTTTCCAGCTGTGAAGGAGCTCTCGCTCCTAGGCACTCTGGAGAGAAGTCCGCAGGGCTGGTTTAGCACTGGGTGGACATTAAAGCTGTTCTGAGGTGCTGCTCAGGCATTTTGGGGGCTGAACCAAGCAAACAGTGAGAGGGGAGAAGTTGCTCCTGACGTCGAGTGGCTGTTGGAGAGGGGTGGGTGGCAGAGGAGCTGCCCTGTTCCCACCCCGGCCAGTGCTGAGCCTTTCCAGGAAAAATCTGGCTCCTGTCGCTTCAGCAAAGGTTTATTTTTGGAAGGCTTAATAATGTCCATGGCGCGCCTGTTGCTCACTCCAAATACAGACCCTCTATTTGTATTCATAGACGAGATTAAATATGAAACTGGCTCGGCTCCAGGTGGCTGTTGCACCAAACGTCTTTGACACCAGCATCATCCAAAGCCATAAAGCCACTGGCCAGGTTTTACAGCGCCCGTAAATTAACTGCAGACCCGGCTGGTCCTTTCTGGGGCTGACCTCCTGCTGCACAAATGGTCATTGATGCTCGGCGTAAATGCGGCTGCGGCACACGCTGCGACGGGGGAGCTGGCCCAGGACGTGTCCCAGCGCGACAGCCGCTGCTCTGAGATGACCCGAGGTGTGAGGTCTGATCAGTTCGTGGCCTAGTTTGGAGACCTGATTCTCCTAACTGGAAAGGCAGAGCCAGAGAAAGCATCCTGGGACAGAGAGCAGTGAAGCTGAGCAGGCAGAGGCAGCCTGGAGCAGAAGCCTGGGGACTTCATGGGCTTCTAAAAATGAGGTTGTGTGGAGATTCAGCTCCTGTGGTCCACAAAGGGCACTGCCTGCTGCAGATATATTGATGAACAGATTCAGACCTACTTTGGCATGGTCTGGAATGGTTTTATTTCCTGCAGGGACTATTCTGTTTGGTTTGTTTATAAAAAAAAAAAACCCAACAAACAAATCTGAACACCAAACTTATGCATCCCTGGCTTCCTGGGGTGCAGGAGCCTGGTGGATTACAGGAGGTACTGCCCAAGCTTCATGCAGAAAGAAGCAGAGTCCCTCAGGGGCAGTGAAGCTCTCCAAAGAAACAGTGCACCAGTAAAGGGCCCTGTGTGGTGCAAGGAATTGCAATAGCAGTGTTGATACTGGTCTCAGTGGAGGGTGGATGGGATGGAGCTCTCCCTTCTCTCTGTGCCAAGGGACGATGCTTTACAGGGTGCCTGGGGAAACCAGATGCATTAGTTTTCCCGAGCATCAGCGTACCAGGAGTCCATCAAGACCCTGTGCTGTGTTTTAAGGCCTCTCTCCTCTCCCATGGTTCATGACTTGCTTGTGCTAGAAAGCATAAAGGGTTTAACTTTGACCAATTTCAGCAAAGGATGGGAGCTAGGTGGGAAGAAACACATTCAGGAGGGACTGTTCTCAAGAAAGGCAGAGTATGCTAAAGCCCTGAGTGACATATGGCTTGGAAAATTGACTACAATTCCCCCCATCGTGTGTCTCTTTGCAGGTCCACTGCAGTTTGGGGTCACTTGAGTCCAAAGCATCATACCCTCAAACCATGAATACCCGTAGCAAACCACAACGCGGAGCCTGGGAGTCACACAACCCACTTGAATGAGGGAATATGAAAAAAAATATGTGTATCCTGCACCACAATTACAGGTAGAGAAGGTATTTGAAGCGGTTAGTAAACATGCCAAATAATAAATAGAGCTATTCAGTCAGCAAACAGCTGCATGAGTATAAATAGGAAAATCTACCCCAGCCAAAACCAGCTGAGACCCAACAACATACACTTTTTAAGGAGTGATTTTTTTTCTGTGTGAGCATTTCTTGGAGGAAGGCTGAAAATATTTTGCCCACTCTTTATTTTATGAAGGTGAAATGTCCCCAGTGGATTTCAAAAGCTAACCTCTCGGGCATGCGATATCTGTGCCAAGACACTGAGTCACGAAGAGATTGGAGGAAGCTGTTTCAAATCCAGACAGGGGATAAAACAGCTGTAATTGAGTAGCCAGCTCAGCTCAGTCTTCTAATAACCACACAGCCCCGTCCCTGCCCTCAGCTGTACAAGCTGAGAGCTTTGCTCGCTGCCATTTTCACGTGCTCTCTGGTTATTGCTTGGGGTCAAACTTGTCCACACCTATTCCATTCTGAATGACTGCTTGTGTTCTGGCCAAACACAGGTTCAGAGAGCGTGCTTGCAGGCTGGAGAGCTCTGTCCTCCCCCCCCAGTGGGATCTGACAGCCTCTAAGCAAGTCTGCTGGACCCTTGGGCTTGCAGGGACACTTTGCTGCTCTGCAAGCTTCGATTTAATGTATTGTCCACTGCTACGTTTCTGGCATACAGTGAGTTGTTGCAGCAGGAAATGCATCTCCCATCACACTCAGACCTTTTTATTTGGTGCATATGGGTTGTTTGTATTTGTTGTGGGGTTGCAGAGTGACTTTGTGATCCGCAGGGATGCCAGGGTGGCACCCAGCACCCATGGGGCTTAGATACTGGGGGATCTCAGGCTCTTTGCCCAAGGAAACTTCTGCCTTCAACTGCTGCTCTTCCCACCACGGTGGTGGAGCAGGGACAACAGAAACAACACTCTGCAAGTTTCTCAAGTTGTGCAGCTCCTTGCTTGACCCATTTCATGGCTGCTGACCCCAGACAGAGTGTGAGCGCTGATACCAGATAGAGTGTGAGCTGCAGATCCATTCTGCCTCAGCTCCAGAGCAGAATCTCCCAGCCCAGGAGTGGGACGGTGGCCACAGACAGGACCCTCATCACCTCCAGCAGGTAACACTGAGGCAGACTGTTGGCAGAGAATAATCTTCACAGCCCAGTGCAGAAGCTGAGCTGAATTTCCCTGCTCCAAGTGCCCTGCCAAGAGGGCTTTGAGCTCTTTCCTTCTGGGAAGTGTCTGGGGGTGCCACCTAGGCTGAGTGGAGGGGTGAGTATCAAGAAGTTTGGGATGTATCAGGGCAGAGTTGTAGGTGGAGATGAAAGGAGAAGGATGACTGGAATTAAGGAGAAAAGATGGGAGCACAGGCAGAGAGAAGAGACAGCAGGGTGATAAGTGGAGATGCAGGAAGGGGTTCTCATTTCCAAGGGAAGATGAAGCAATGAAGGGATGGGACAGTGGAAAAACTGAAGTGGGATGGGGAAGAGGAGGAAATGACCAGAGAAGAACAAAGCCACAACCATGGTTGGCTGGGGGAATTTGTTCACTGGTGCCCCTGCTTTGGCAGTGCTTAGCTCTGGGTGTGCAGAGGGAGGGTGGGCAGGTGCTGCACTGCAGGGCTTTGAGTCACTGCTGACAGTGGCATCTCCCACCTGGGCAGCGCATCCCAGGCTGCAGCCTGGCCCTGGGCAGCTCTGGAAGCAAAACTGTCCAAAGCCAGTTTCACTGCCCACTGCCCAACAGAGTGGGCTTGGGCTTTGTGAGGACAAGGAGCTGCTTTGGGAACCAACTGACTCAGGAATCCCTTTTTTTCCCTCCCTCCTTTGTTTTGCTATTCTCTCCCCCTTCCTCCTTTTTCTTTGTCTGCTAATGCAGAGCAGATGGGAGGAAATGCCATTTTAAATGCCACAGCATCCTGATGAGTTATGTGATGGGTTATGGCAATCTCAGATGAATCATGGCATTGTTTTGTGTACAGGGCCCTGCTGCTGTGGCTCAGCCCAGCTCTCTGCCTACAATTTTGCAAGTACGGTTAGGGTACTTGGGGCATCCATGCCAGCTCAGTGGCAGGTGCCCTCCAGGACCTGGGCATTCAAGTCACATTCATTAATTAACCAGCTGCATTCGTGAAGGCAAAACTGAGCCCACAGTGCTTTACCAGTAGTGAAAACAGCAGCTAGCTTTGAAACATCTGGTCTGCACTGCCCTTAGGGATGTGAGGATTGTAAATTACACTCAATTCCCATGTTACATTTATAGGATTTCCACATAAGGTGCAAGAACAGAATTGAGAGAACCCGACCTGGTCCTGGCACCTCCAACTTAGCCCTTGGCACTGCTGGAAAGCTGAGCTGTGTCTCTGTCTGCTGCTTCCTTGACCCCACGGCCGCAACAGATCCATGGAGCTAAGGCTGAGTGGGGTTTCTGAGATGAGGCCACTTGCTGCTGGGGCTTTGCTTGAGGTGATCAGATCATTTCATGTAAGCTTTGAGGCAAGCATCAAATAATACTGACTCAGTCGCTGGCAGCCTGCTGCCAGATGAGAAGGAGCAGCTCAGAAGTGAAAAAATAATAAAGCATATATAAATACCCACACAGATCCCAACAGCTCCATCACTGAAACTCGTAGCTACCCAGCCCTGTTAGTTGCAAACTAATCAATTGTGGGGAAAAAAGTCACCTCTAAGTATGCAGCATATAAAGCAGTCTTTTAATTTTGGTAGCTAAAAGAACATATTTGAGAACTCCAACGAGCAGAAGACGTGACATTAAAATTTGGTTGCAATATGCTTTATTTTAACAATCTAGCTTGGAAATGTTTCTCTGGCTACGTCTAACTTACTGTGTGTCTACTGGCAAGGCACCTATTCAGTGCTGGCACTGAGGAGCGAGTAGCATTAAGACATTTAATTTCTCGTGTTTTTTGGTAGTAGATCTAATGCACATCGATGCAGTGAGCAGAAGGGCTGTTATTATTAATCAACCTCCAGCCCAGCCCTGCTTTCCCCCAGGCTCTTGCTTTCATTTGTAAGCATATCCCTGTTAAAAGGCCTGGCAGTCTCGCGGTGCAGCGCGGCCAACGCCAACAGCCACAACAGCTCTGCTGTGTTTATCCAGATTTCAGCAGCTCTACCTGGGAGGAGAGAGGAAGGGGCTTGTGTTTGCATTCCTGAAGCCAGAGGTCCGGGGTATTATTTTTCTCCCATCTTGTGTCCTTTGCTGCTTTAACTTAAGTCAAAAGCTGTGCAGCAGGAAAAAGAGGCGAAGGAGAGGGCAGGGAGGGCTCAGATCAGGGTCGTGCTGTGGACCTGTACTGTGAACCTTTCCAGCATCCTGAGGTTTCTCAGCAAAATTCTGATCACAGCACAACTCTAACTTCTTGAGAAATGGTCCAATATAAGCCTGAAAGAGAAGGAACAAACCTTACTTTCCAGCAGTGAGCTGCCCAGCTAGGGTGGCTCAGTCCTATAACTTTGCCCTAGGACAGTCAGCTGCTGCTCAAACCCCCATGCAAATCAGGAGCATTTTCTCTCCAGCCCAGAGGTCCTAGCCCCATAGTCCCCGACCATAACCACCACCCATGGCCAGCTGGTTTGTTCTGAAATCCTCCCATCCGTTGTGTCCGGAAGGCCGGGAAGGAGTGGAAGCCTTGGCTGAGGTGAGGTGGCTGGGCAGCATGGGTCACCCACGGGAGGGTCCACTGTGAGGGGCAGCAATGTGCAATAGTGTGTCCCGCTACCCTCCCTGGTCAGCACCATCCTGCTGTGGGCACAGCTATGTGCTGGCAGTGGAGATGCAGCAGTCTGAAAACAGGGGGGAAAAGGGAGAAAAAAAGTAAGAATTCAACCCTATCCTCCCAAGGGTTTCTGCTTTGTGCATTAGTGTCCTTTCCTGGTCCCCTTTGCGCCTGGCTGTGGCTGCTGGACACGAGGAGAGCACCATTAGTGGGCTCTTGATGTGTGTTTATTTTGTTTAAGACATCTTGAGTGCCTTGGCGAGAGCTTTAGAGACGTTTATTATGGTGATTGCTCTTCTTGCGTGTGAAGATGGAAAAAGCCACACCGGGAGTGGACAGATGCCAGATGCATTAGTGCTCTGGGCAGTCACGGAGGGTCCATTTGTTAGGTGCTTTTTATTATATTCAGTGTTGGGCCCTTCAGTACAAGAAGGACATTGAGGTGCTGGAGTGTGTCTAGAGAAGGGCAGTGAAGATGATGAAGAGTCTAGAGAACAAGAATTAGGAGGAGCAACTGAGGGAACTGGGACGATTTAGTCTGGAGAAGAGGAGGCTGAAGGGAGGTCTTGTCACTCTCTCTAACTGCCTGAAGGGAGATTGTAGCGAGGTGGGTGTTGGTCTCTTCTCCCAAGTAGTAAGTGACAGAATGAGAGGAAATTGGCCTCAAGTTGCACCAGGACAGGTTCAGATTGGATAACAGGAAAAACTTCTTTGGGCTGTGAAGTGCTCTTTCTCTGCACGGGTGGGATGCAGCCTCACACTGGCCCCAGGTACATTCTCCAGATTGATGTGACCTTCTTGTACCCAAAAGCTCAAGTTTAATGCAGGAACAACACATACAGATGTGCTTGCATAGAAGTAACGTGGGAGAGGATCCAGGTGGGACCTGCACTGATGTGGACAGCAGAGATGGGCTTATGCATCAGGGTCCTGTCCTCCCTGCCTTGCCAAGGGGAGATGCCTATTTATCTGTGCGTGACAACATCACAAAGGAATTGCAAACAGATTCTTGCTTTATCTTGCTTGAGGGTTATTGCAGTAAAGGGATTTATTTATTTTGGCTTTTCTGCTAAACAATGTACACAGAGATTCCACCAAAGCACATATATATGTTTCTCTTGGAAGCAGAAAAAAACCTGGTATCCAAAAAAGCCCTGCACTGTTAATCGCCAGGGTTTTATCCAGCTTTCATTAGGAATCTGGACATACTTGAAACGGCTTTCAGATAAAGCTGAATGAATCTCTCTCTGTCTTAGAGGCTGGTGTGGCCTGATTTCCTAGCTGAGATTTAGGTTGGGAGTTGGGTAGGAGATTTCCAGCCGCCTAAACTGGGAGGGAGGGAGTGCCTTAAAGCAACCCAATCTGAATGACTTGCAGACACTTTCTGTGGCTTGCTGGGAGTGTGGGGCAACCAGGGGGGTCCCAACCAAGGGAAGATCTTCTTTGGCCAGTACTGAAGCAGGTGGGCTAAGAATTGCTCCCAAGACTCATGACTCATAAGGCGGGAGAGAAGGGAGAACTGATTCTCTGGGGGTGAGCAGCTCCCCTGCAGCTCCTGGGAGCAAAAGGTAGGGATGCTGGGACAAGGAGCACGCAGAAGGCACTGTCCCCCCTGGAGCAAGGGTCTTAGATGTGGCCACCTCAAAGCCACAGCAAGCCTGCCAGCCCTTGTAAACCACAAGAGGGTGACAGAGTCCCATCCTGTGCTGTGGTGGCCCTGGACAAACCCAGAGATGTCTCTGGCTAGCAGAGGACAGCAGTCCCTACTGGAGACTAAGCGGGGCTGGGCCTGCACCTCCTGGTGCTCCAAAGACACCAGGGTTTGGGGACACAGGTTGGAGTAGGAGCCCCTCAAAGACAGACAAAGCTGGGATGGAGGCAGATTGATGCCACTACCAAGGATGCTTCACAATCATCTGCACCACCTGGGATGCAGGGATGATGCTCCTGCTCCAGCTGTGCCTTGGCTGCCTGAGATGTCCCCTCAGTGCTGGCAGGTGGTGACCCTGAGCATGTCACAGCCTCCTCCGTATCTGCTAATATCTTTTGGCCTCACAGAGAATCTGTTGTAGATCCCAACCCCTGTGGTCTTCCCTGCAGGAAAGCAGAGGTCCCTGCTGCCTCTTCCCTCTCCCTCCTGCCTCACCCCTGCTGCAGTCGCAGCATCACCCTCTGGTGCTGTGTAGCCAGAGAGCACAGGGGTCCTCGCAAGACAATCCTTGCAGTTCTGCTTCTAGAAGGACAACCCGAGTTTCTGAACAGCCGCACAAGGCACTGCCCGAGACAGATTAAAGTGCTCTGGGAGGTTTCCAAGCCAGAGTCTCATCCTCCCTCTGTCCCAGGAGGCCAGGGCAGCGGGTGTGGGCATGACAGCATCTCTGGCTGTGAGCTACAGCCAGCTCTCTCGTAACTTCATCTGTTGCTGGGATGGGAAGAGCCTGCAGTGCACCAGACAGGAGGGTGTCTCTGCCAACCTCTGATCTTATCTGATGATGAGAGTGGGCTGGCCGTGCATCTCTGGGAAGGATGGACTGCCTGGCTGGAGAACCAGGCGCTGTTTTCCCATGGAGCGTGGCTTCATTTCCCTCATTCATTCTGTTGCAGGAGTGTGTGTGCGCACCAGTGTGTGTGTGGATGTGGCACATTGGGATGTATAAGTCCTCACTTCCACCTGTTATTCATAGAAGAGCTAGGGGAGAAAGGGGTGACTGCACCCCAGGTGCTTCTGGGGGTGCCTTTGGGGAAGGGAGATGGGACGCTGGGGTGCGGCTGTGCAGCGTGATATGTCCGGGTAACACAGGCTCTCTTCTTGCAGCTGCATCTTCTCCACTGAGTTTATATTCCAAGGAGATTCTTGTGTTTTCTACTTAAATCCTATAAGTAATTAGATGCTGCTTATGAGTAATTGCTTGGACTAAACAGTCTGGATTCATTTAAGCGGTCAGTATGAAATGCATCATGATTTGGTAGGAAAAGAAGTAAGACAGACTCCTGCTCTCTGAGGCTCCCAGGAGCTGCTGTGGGGTTAACCCCTACCGTTCCTCACCCAGCTGGGACTGTCTGAGACCACATTCCCAAGGGAGGAGGGAGCAAACATTGCCTGCCTTGGGAAGTGTGGTGAAGAGGGAAGAGGGGCTGGTTATGCTGAAAACAAAGGGACTGTGGGGTTTGGTGCAGAACAGCTGATCCCACTCTTATCTACAGTCCCACAGCAACGTGCAGAAATGTTTGCTGATGTTTTCCAAGCCAGAACTATGAAAGAATAAAGCCAATGTTAATGACCAGCTTGCAACATGCTGAATTTTACAGTCCTTGGTGAAAATTGTGACAGTAAATCTGCCTTGGGCTTCAGTTGTTAAGTTGCCCTCAATGCCACAAAAATCCCTACAAATTTCCTGTTGATTTTGGCCGTGCAAACGCCGTGTTCTGTTGCAGTGTTAATGGCAAAAGAGATTGTCAAGGCCTTGGACACGGTGCTGCTGGTTTGGATGAGCCGGCAGCGGAGCGGATGGAGGAAACAAGCTCCTTTTGGTGCGTTCAGCACATTTTATCAGCTTATCCGATCCGTAGGCAGATGAAACAGTGCAAGTCAGGCAGGGTGAGAAGAGATTTCCCAACAGGGTAAGCAGGCATTTGGAGGCAGGAGGAGTGTGGGAACTGCAAAGGAGAATTTTTGGGGCCTAGGGAAGGCTCTGCACCCTCCCTGCTTGCAGAGAGCCCTGCTGCAGGACAGAGCTACGTGGACCCTGCCAGGCTCTCCAGCTGTGCCAGCACCCTCCTGGACAAGGTCTGCATTTGCCCCATTCCTTGAGCTGCTCCCTGGCTGTGAAGCCACGTCCTGAAGCATCCCAGAGACGCAGTGTTGGGGAGCCGGACCAGGACTGACCTGCGCAGCCGTTCCCACATTATCTTTGCAGATCTGGGCTCCGGTCACCTAGCAACTGTGCATCGGATCGCACCGCAGCGTTAAATAAATGGTGTTCGGCAGGACTGTGAGCCCTGCTGGGCCCTGCATCCACATCCCCGCATCTGGAGGTTTGGCTCTGGCAGCTATGCGATTGCCAGCCTGCAGCCCGTCACATGCCAGAATCCATGTTCATGCTTCCCTCTTCCTAAATCTCCCCACCTCATCATCCCAGATTTAAGCCAGTCCTGTAGTACCTGATGCACTGGGAGCTGCCTTCAGCCTGTTTGAGAATCAACTTCTTCAGGGGCGGGATCCCAGCCCTGCTTTGACTCGGATCCTGGGGCTGATCTACATCCCCTGCTTTCATTTAGCTCAGTGTTTAGGGGTGCTGAATATGGGTTATACCTTTCCATTTATAGTTTTAGCAAAGCATGATTGGATTTTGTTCCAGTCATTTTTTATCTTGACTAAAATGTCGGTTTTGAAGACCTATTATTAGCAATTTTGTATGGCTTCTGGATTACTGCAGATAATCATGAATCACCCTCTGCAGTATTGATATAGGTACTTTAAGCCTCCCAACAACCACTCTGTAAGTTATGCCTGCTACTGTGAGCAGAAAACGCTCAACGGTAATGGGTGGGCTTGAAATACGGGGACAGTGCTCCAGATCCAGCATCTGCGGAGCACATTTATCTACCACCCTTGCGTGAGACAGGAATCCTGGTGCACGTGCTGTGGCTCAGCTCCAGCTCCCAGCACCAGCTTCAGATTCGCTTCCAGCCCCTTCCAACCCCCTCCCCACATTTTTCCTGCTGGGTGCCCACGTTTCCTTGCAAGATCTTCCAGCACTGGGCTTGCTGCTTAATGTTTGGGTAAACACCCTTTCTTTGCTCGATCTGATCGTTTTACTGGTGGCTGACTGGCAGCTCCCACAGCTCTGGGAGGAGGCTGCTCCAGGACCCTCTGCTTTGAAATGAAGGTATTTCCTCCTATCAATCTCACCCTGCAGAGTTTAACTGCAAACATAGTGTCCTGCCCCAAAGAGTCACTCCTTGACCTTTCTGTTCCAGTAAAATACTCTAGCGTGATCCTCAGTCAATTCAGATGATGTAAACTGTTTTTTCATCTATTATTTTCCTCTGTTTTCTATTCGGAGGGAAGAATCCAAACTCTGAAGTTTAATCCTAGATTTCTCCACTGGCAGAGCCCATTGCACAGCTAGGGAAGGAGTTCTGGTAGGCTTGGGGCACCACTGATGCAGCAGCAACATCACCCTGGACATCTTCACCCCTGCTTTAGGTCCATAAGTCAGACAGGTCTCTGGGTTTAAAAGAGGACCTTCTGGCTTGACTCATCTCAGGAAGCAATAGGAGCAACAAGGCTGGTGAGTTACAAACCCAGCAAAGGGGAATACGAGCAAAGGGGAATATGAGCGCTGAGCAGTCAAAGCTCCATCCCTTTGTATCCTGCTTTCCACCTTGATAAAATGGCTGTGGGCACCCTGGGCCTTCGAAGAAACTTCAAAGGAGGCAGCACACCCTCTCCTGTTAGCAGCGAAAGCTGATGAATAATAGAGTGGACCCACCCACTTGTGCTTTTATCTGTCATGTTCTATGGAAATTAAGCCTTTCTCTTACAAGAAGGCAATTTGTACTCTTGGCATCCTCGGTGAGAAAGAGCTGTCATCTCTCCTGCTGGATTATTGATACCTTTTGTATTAAGTAATGCAATGTCTAATTGGGCTCCCTGCCTGTTCTGAGCTGCACCCCAGCCAGCCCTCTCCAGAACAGAGACCTTTTGAGATGGCAGGAGTGGGTGCTGCCAGCCCCCGTGCCCAGGGCTCACAGCTGCCTGTGGAGACAGGGTGGGCAGAGCAGCGGGTGCCTGGGGTCTGGCTGGCCATGCAACCTGCCCTCTTCCAGCTCCAGTAGCTCAGTTGTGGCCAGCCTTGATGCAAAACCCTTTGAAATGTCCCACCTTCCTCTCCTGCCAGGATGGAAAACAACCCTCAGTGCCAAGGGAGAAGCCGTCCCTCCACGCCAGTCCTCTGGGATGCTAAAGAAACTCATCCTGGATAAACAGTTTGCCCTAATAGGTTACAGGTGTGAGCCCGGCTGGCACAGGCAGGTGTGTTTTCCTTGCACTGAAGTGGGGTTCAAAGCAAGCAGGGTGCTCGAGGCATCCTGCCCTGCCCTGCAGTGAGCATCCCTGGTGAGAAAGGGCTCCTTGTCTGGCGTAGATGCTCAAGCCAAGCCGGGGCGCTCAGAGCTTCATCCACCTCTTTCTTCGTGCCTTGGCCTGGGATGGGGGCAGAACCCAGCGCAGGCATCCTGCTCGCCGGCCGTTACATCCCCTGCCAGCCAAAACCCACCGGCTGCCTTTGAAGAGGTTGCACCTGAAAGGGGAGACGGAAGCTAAGGGCAGGCAGGAGCCAGGAGGCTGCCCAGCCCTGGGGAGCAAATGTCCAGTCCCCAGCTTTGCTGTGGCTTGGGAGGGGAGCTGGCAACCCAGCAGAGTGTTAGGAAGAGGTGGAGGGGCTGGGGCTGCTCCCCTGGACCAAGGAGCATTGCGGGTCTGTGGTGCGGTTGCTCCCAGGGGAAGAGCAGCCGTCCTGGGGGCAGCGATGGTGCTTGTCTTGTGAGGAGCGGGGAACAACCCTTACCTGTCGGGGGGCTCTAGCCGTACAGCCTGGTGTGGCTATGGGATAGAGGGATGTTTGCCAGGTGGGTGCTGGGAAGAATTGCTCTTTCTTTCCCAGCCAGGGTGAGGCTGGAGGTGATGCCAGCATCTTGCATACTTTGAGGATTGAGAAGTTTCTGTTTATCCCACTATAAACTGTGTCAGGAATGAAAGTGGGGGAGTCCAAAATCAATAGGCTAGGCAAGCCAATACCAGGGTCACACAGCAGCACTGCCAGAAACCAGCTATGCTAAATGCTTAAATCCTTCCTTCCACCGCCTTGGGACCTTTTCTGCTTCAAAGAGAGCCCTTGGAGGTCAGTGAACCACTGATTCTTTTTATATATATATATATATTTAGCAAAGGTCTGTTCTTCTGGAAGGTGTAGGGGCAGAGCAGTGTCCACCCCAGCAGCTTGTGCTGTGGGAGACTCACAAGATCAAGCACAAACCCAACCGCCCAGAGTGTTTTCTAGATTTCCATCACAGGCTGCTGCACACAGGCAGGTTCCTCAACTCCAGCTCATCCTACCTGCAAAGCCAGGATCAAATTGCTTCCCCTGGCATCATCCCTGAATCCCACAGAGATCCATGTCCCAGTGCATCCCTGGTTCACTTCAACTGGGAACTCACCAGCCAGGCTACCAGCCATCCCATGAGCCCCAGAGCTCTGCCGGGAAGCTGCAGTGGGAAGTGCTTCGTTTCCAGGGGAGGCTGGATTTCAGGATTGGAAAGCGGGGGCAGGATGAAGAAGGAGAGCACCCAGGCAATGTGGAATGCTTGCCATAAGGCATGGGAAGAAAGGAGCAGTGCCAAACCCATGGGCTCCTCTCCAGCTCTTCAAAGCAAGCACGCCAGTCGTTAGAGAGAGGAGAGGAGAAGGCGGTGAGCTGCAGTTTCCCAGGAGGTGGGGAAAGGCAAGGGGAGGAATGTTATATCAAGGAAGGGGAGCCGATGGACTGAAGTCTCCTGAATGAAAGGGAAGGAAGAAAATAAATGCCAGCAAAAAGGCGTAGAAGTAATTTCATGGGAGAATTTGCAGAATCATTGAGATGTATGATTGGTGACCAAAACCAGAAGAGAAATTCCTTAGCCTAAGAGGCAAATTCACTCATATTTAGGGCTTTTATTTCATATTTTCCTAGTGCTGGGTGAGCAGGAGAGGAGGAAGGGAAGCAGCAGTGTTTTGATCAGGAACAAACCCTGGCCAAGCCCAACATGTGTTGTTCGAGGCTATGGTTTACATTAGAAAAAGCTCTAATATTGTGCTACGGCGTCTAAGTGCGTTTTGATGATGTTGATGATTGTTTTCAGCTGCGCAAATGGCAGAAAACACAGGCAGCCTATTGGAAAAAAAAAAGGCCATTTGGCTCCAAGAACAATATCCACCAGTGCTCTGAGCCCTTGTCGGAGGACAGCTGATGCTCCCCTCTCTGCCCTCATAATGTGCTACCCCCTGTGGCTTCAGCATCAAACGTCACGGCTACTGCTGCAATGCTCCTCGTTCCTTCAGCGATGATGAGAGTTGCATAAGCAGGAACTGATGCAGATTTGCTGTTCTCTCCTCCTCTGGCTCCAGCCAGAGGGCCAAGTTATGGTATTTCCAAAAGCTTCCAACTTCCCTTAAAACAATCTTCATCCCTGTAATCTGGTCAAGGTCTCACCGCTTCGGTTGCTGCTGGAAAATTTACTTCTACCCACAGCATCCGTGCAGCCGAAGTGAGGGAGGGCACGGGCTCATGATGAGGAAAATGAGGTCCTGGAGTGAGGAACTGTGATTTTGGGGGCTGGTTGGGAGGAGACTGTTCCCAGTGCTGGCAGAAGTGCTGCCTGCCAGCTGTGCACCAGGAAGGGGAGAAGGTCCCCGGGGATAAGAAACCAGGAGAGCAAAGAGCACTCATGGCAGGGAGAAGACCAGGACAGGACAATATCTATCCCCAGGCCAAAAGCGTGATGGCTGGGACCTCTTGAAGGCTCATAAAGTCAATGAAGAGGTGTTCACCTCTGCCAAGCTCAGGACAGGTGATGCCTCCAGCCTCCAACCTTCCCCATGGATCGCCTGGCCGCCCCCCTGCTTTCAGGCTTTTATCCCTGCCTTGTAGACAAAATACCAAGCTCTCTCCATCCCCAGAACTGCTCCCTTCTTTTCCAGACGTGCCTAGGCTCTTTCGTCGTGCCAATAAAAAAGTAACTGCATCACACGTTGGCTGGGGAGAGCGGAAACTCTTATAAACATCTAAGAGGTGAGAGCAATGCGCTGTGTTTTCTCGAGGCTGGGCTTGGCTCCCCAATGCCCTGTTAGGTCAAATGTCTTGCTCTGAAGAAGGAGAGAAGGGACATATTAAAACCCTTTCATATTTCTTATTTTTAAGGTCCCATTTCGGCAGGCCGGAGGTCGAGGCGTGAGTGGGGCTGCCGAGGGGGAAGGGCCCCGAGCCGGCAGTGTGCAAACAGATTGTGCAATATTTGCCTTGCACAGAGCTCCCATTGTAAAGCCTTGGAGTTCTGCTTTCAATAATTCCCCTGCCATAATGCCCCATTGATGGCAAGAGAAAGGCGGTATTGAGGGCTGGTGGGGTTCTGGCCCCGGGAAGGGTTAAAAAATAAAGAAAAGGGAAAGAAAAAAAAATTTAAAAAAAGATTTGAGGCTTAGTTTTAAACTTTGCTGTGTGGCCCTCGTGGCAGCTCGCAGCCGCTGAGAAATATGTGGAGCCTGTTTGCATAACCCCGTTTGCAGCGAGCGCTTTGGAGCCAAAACACAAGTGCGGCAAGAGCTGGGGGGCGGTGGGGAGAAAAAAAGCAGGAAGGGCTGTGATTATTTTCATTCTTGCCCCAGGCCACGTAAAATTAATAATAAAAAAGGAGGTAATATTCAAATATTTGGTTAAAGAAACAGCTGTGCAAACGCGAGGAGCTGTGCCAGCTGCAGGGACACGGAGGGACCTTGTCCAGGCGCTGGTCAGTGTTTGCTGCCTTGCAGGTCATTCTGCTAGGCTCAAAAGTGCCTAAAAAGCACTATAAAGGAGCATATTGGACTTTGGCTCATGGCTTTACGCTGGCTGCTGTGTGATTTCTCAGTACAGGGAACTTGGTCCCAGCTGGGATGTGTGGAAGTGCTGATGATGCTCTGCCTTGGGGTGCGGTGGGTGATGCTCTGAACCCAGTGGGGACACAGCCAGCCCCCAGCCCACCCAGTGGGGCTCCCCATCACCTTGGATTCACTCGCGGATCAGGCTGGGAGGGGGATCCAGCACCTTGCTGTGATGGCAAAGAGTAGGGCTGTCCTCGCCTGGGCAAGCAGGGTCTGCCTGCTGGCTGGCTCAGCATCCACAGCCAGGCTGGCTGCCAGGGGAAACCTCCTTGTTGTGCAACGTGCTGGAGCTCTCTAAGGAAGCTCCTGGCTCTTGAGACATCTTTGAGCAAGGCTGAGCAAGGGACTGCCTTGAATTAAAAGCAGTCGGGGGAGGTGGCTGCAGGCCCTGAGTGCTTTTTCCATCCCTAGACCTTGTGATGAATTAATCACCCCCAGAGCAGCCTCCCAGCTGGCTTAAATCATCCTGAACCTGAAACTCCAGCGTTGTTCATTTCTTCTTCATCATCCTCTTCCTCCTCTGTCGCAGTCGCTCCTGCCTCCCATTCAGATGATTTCAGCAGGGCTGGTTTGAAAGTCCTGTTTCACCCAGGTTCTCCTGGGATCCAGAGTGGTTTACCCATACCCGTTGCTGCTTTTTACCTTTTTATTGTTTACTGGAGAACCCAGGCTGTGCAACCCTCTCTGGGTGGTGTCTATGTGCTGCTGGGACACAGCCGGCTGTCCCAAAGGATCACTGCCAACAGATTCGCTATTTATTCACCCTTTGGCTCTTGCAAAAACTCCCTGAGCTGAGTTAAAGCCTCTTTTTCCCCCCACAACCTGGGACCAGCTCAGACCTGCCACTGATTTCCCTGAGCCAGTGGTCCTGGTTGGGCACAGAGGTCTCCTCCTCGTGCCAGTGTGTCCCCACATCCTCGCTGTTGGCTCCTTCATCTCTTTTCAACCCTCTGGGCATCAACAGCAACTTAAATTCAGGGCAACTCTCCTAGCCTGTTCTTCCTTATCTAAAGGCATGAGGAGGATGTGACCCACCACATGGCTGCAGAAGAAGCCTCTGTAGCAGCAAATCCACACACCTGGGAAGTGCTCAGCTCTGCTCTTGCACAGTGGAAGTGGCGTCCAGCCCCACTCCTGTGTCTGGGACACCCCTTTTGCTGCCCCTCTCCTGCACCTCCCTCTGTGCTCAACCCTCCATCCTCAACCAAGATACAGCTTATCCGTGGTCTGTGCCACCCTAAACACATTTTCTCTACCACATCTCAGCCCAGACATCTCCAATTTCCTTTCTAATCTGCAATTTTCACCCAAAGCGACTATTATTTATCACTTTAAAAGACCTGCGATTGTAATCCCTGCAGTCTGAGGTGTGCATGGAGCCACAGGTCAGGATGCTCAGGAGGAGCTGCAGCCTCGTGTAGCTGAAGGAGGGCACTGAGAGGTCTCCCCAGGCTGAAGGGTTCCTTTGAGGATAGTGGAAGAGCACACAGGACCCAGGAGCTGAGAGTCTTGAATCAGCCTGCACCACTATTCTCCTGCCTTAGGGAAAGTTGAAGGGGTAAGAAGCGTGCCAGGCATGACGGCTTCCCGACACCTAATAAACACTGGCCCTGCAAAAGGACTCACACAGGAGCATCTCTGACCCCATGTCCCAGTTCCTCAAGGTTAGAGCAGTACCGCTGCTTTGGCAGAGGTCTCTAATTCACACTAAACCTTGCCCCTGGCTGCCTGTGGTCTTGGCCGCTACGAGTGGCTCCTCTCTGCCTCAGTTTCCCCAGCTGGAAAATGGGTGCAGCAGAGCCCACCCCACTCTGTAGTGCTCCGCATGACCCCGGGTGTCTTTATTCAACACTGAGGATGTCCCAGGAAGATTCTGCAGCTTCCCCTTGCCCAGGGTGGTGATTCTGGGAGTATCTACCCACCTGGATGCTCCACGGGCTCCAGCTGAGCATCCCAACAGGGGACCTGGCCCACAAGTCACACGTCTCAGGGCAAGAGAGGAGGTAAGTGTAGACAGCTTGGCGAATGCCACGCTTAGGACTCTGCGTGTTCCAGGGCTTCCCAGCTTTTTCCCGGAGCTGTGGAGCTGGGAGGGGCCGAGCCTGCGGCTCCCCATAAACCTGGCGGCTTAGCCCACGTCCCAGGCAGATGCTGGGACTCGCTGCCTTGGAGCAGAGGGTGGGAAAAGGAGAGGACGGCTCTTCCCCGGTGGATGAAGAGCAGAGATCGGCAACTCTGGGCTTGAACTTTAGCACCCTCTTCCGCAGGAGTTTACAGAAAAAGATCATCGTAGGAGCAAGCTGTCTGGACAGGCACAGGGCTGGGGTGGAGGCGAAACTGTTTTCTCCAGTGGGGTTTTTATGGGGTTCTTTGTAAAGAAACAACACCAGCAAGAAAACACCAAGAAGTCAGGGAGTGTTTCTAGTGCTTGGGACACTTGGTGAGAGGCTCTGGAGCTGCCGTTAATCACTGCGAGGAGCCCGTCCTGCCGTGCAGATGTGTTTGATTGGAGCAGCGCAAGGGTTATTTTCTTTTGACTGAAGGCAACCCAGCCCTGGCGGATTAAGCTCTTTGTGTGTGCCTGAGATCGCCTTCATGGGAGCTGCTCCTGCAAAGCGGGCTGCAGGACTTTGGGGGACCATCCTCTAGGCCAGGGGGCTCTCCAAGAGGAGGGGGAGATCTCCTGCTTCGTGGCTCTGAGACAATGCTGGGACGGTAGCTCCCTTTGCGCAGCGTGCTCCAGGATGGCCGTCTATGCCCTCACAGGCTTCTCTCTCGTCAGCCTGCTCAGCTTTGGCTATTTATCCTGGGACTGGATGAAGCCCAGTTTGGTGGCCGACGTAGCCACGGACCCCATGGAGAAGTCGTTGCCTCCAGCCTTCACCAGGCCACCCCACATCATCTTCATTCTGACCGACGACCAGGGCTACCACGACGTCGGGTATCATGGCTCAGATATCCACACGCCAACGCTGGACAGGCTGGCAGCTGAGGGGGTTAAGCTGGAGAACTACTACATCCAGCCCATCTGCACCCCGTCCAGGAGCCAGCTGATTACCGGCAGGTAAGCCAACGCCTGCTCACACCCTGCTCCTGTCCCCCCTTCTGTCCCTTTCTTAGCTCTGTGGGGCTTAACCCCAGCTCCATGTTGATGTCCTAGAGATGGAGACCTTCCAGAGAAGCCTTTCTTGTTGATTTTCTCTAGAAAGCTCCCTGGGTAAATGGTTCATTTTTCACATAAATAGGGGCACATGGCAAGGCCAAAAATGCAAATGCCATTGGGTAACAGACGTCACTTTAGGAGAGGGTGGTTTCTGGCCATGAAGTCCTTCAGTGCCAGGCAAGGACCTGTGTCCCCAGGCAGTCCTGTGCTGCTGTCATGCTGGCCCTTGTGGATTAGCTGCTGGGCTGTGGGGTCAAAGGAACTTTCTCTCCTGGATCTTAGAGTCCCTTAGACCGTGCTTTTCCTGCTTCTGCATTCAGTGCTGCTCTGGCCAGGCAGGCTGGATGCTGGCCCATCACCTTCTCCCATGGTAGCACAGTCAGGTCTCCCCCTACCCTGATCCCTTCTGCCTCTTGCGACAGATGAGGCTAGAGCTTTCCCTGGAGCAGCACTAGGAGGTAAGCACTCACTGTAAGAGGCAGATCTTACCAGAGCTGCTGAGGACTGGGCCCCAGGGACGTGCCTATGGATGTGATCATCTACTGTGTGCAGGTGGTGGAACCCACTGAGGTCCAAGCAGAGACCTTTCTTCTCTCCTGATGGCTTTAGAGAGGCCCCAGGCACCTCTGGAGTGTGCAAAGCAGAGGGGTACAGGGATGTGTAGGCACCCAGGTGGAGTACTGCAGACCCACAGGGACTGCTGCGCAACTCTAGCTTGTGCCACCCATCCCTGACAGAGCCCAGCCATGTCCCTTAGGCTGGCAGCAGCAGGATGACTGCTGGTGGCATCCTGGGACAGCAGTCCAGTGGGCTTTTGAGATGTCTGTGAGCCTTCTCTTTTTATTTGCATCTGCTTTTGCTACTTTCAAATGGATGAGGAGCTCTCTGTCTCCGGCATGGAGCTTGGGCTGTGGGACTAGGCATACGTCTGAGATCTCCAGCACATGAAAGTCCCATCACATCCCCAGCCAGCGCTGCTCCCCATCACCATTGATTATTCTTGGCTCTTTCTGATAGGTACCAGATCCACACAGGGCTGCAGCACTCCATCATCCGACCTCGGCAGCCCAACTGCCTACCCCTCGACCAGGTCACCCTGCCCCAGAAGCTGCAGGAAGCCGGCTACTCCACGCACATGGTGGGTAAGTGGCACCTTGGCTTCTACAAGAAGGAGTGTCTGCCCACCCGTCGAGGCTTTGACACCTTCTTGGGCTCCCTGACGGGCAACGTGGACTACTACACCTATGACAACTGTGATGGGCCGGGTGTCTGTGGCTACGACCTGCATGAAGGGGAAGATGTGGCTTGGGACCAGAGTGGGAAGTACTCCACCTTCCTCTACGCCCAACGTGTCAACAAGATCCTGGCATCCCACAGCCCCAAGGAGCCCATCTTCATTTACGTGGCCTTCCAAGCGGTCCACACGCCCCTGCAGTCACCCAAGGAGTACATCTACCGCTACCGCTCCATGGGCAATGTCGCGCGCCGCAAGTACGCTGCCATGGTGACATGCATGGATGAAGCAGTGAAGAACATCACCTGGGCCCTCAAGAAGTATGGTTATTATGACAACAGTGTGATTGTGTTCTCCACTGACAATGGTGGGCAGACTTTCTCTGGGGGGAGCAACTGGCCACTACGTGGCCGCAAAGGGACATACTGGGAAGGGGGTGTCCGTGGCATCGGTTTTGTCCATAGCCCCCTGATCAAGCGCAAGCGGAGGACCAGCTGGGCACTGGTTCACATCACAGACTGGTACCCCACGCTGGTCAGCCTGGCCAAGGGCAACCTAAGCAACGTTCCAGGCTTGGATGGCTATAATGTCTGGCCTGCCATTAGCGAGGGCAAGGAGTCGCCACGGACCGAAATCCTGCACAATATTGACCCCCTGTACAACCACGCCAAGTATGGCTCCTTGGAGGATGGCTTTGGTATCTGGAACACAGCTGTGCAAGCCTCCATCCGGGTTGGGGAGTGGAAGCTCCTCACTGGTGACCCGGGGTACAGTGACTGGATTCCTCCACAGACCCTGACTAACTTCCCAGGGAGCTGGTGGAACCTGGAGCGTCTCACCGATGGCCTGAGGAAGTCCATGTGGCTCTTTAACATCACTGCTGACCCCTATGAGCGCTATGACCTCTCGGATCAGCGCCCGGACGTGGTCAGGGCTCTCCTGATGAGGTTGGTGCACTACAACCAGACGGCCATCCCAGTGCGTTACCCTGCGGAAAACCCCCGGGCTCACCCAGATTTCAATGGTGGTGCCTGGGGACCTTGGGCGAGCGAGGATGACGCAGAGGAGTGGGAAGGTGGTGGGGAGCCCCTGAAGAGCAGAAACAAGAAGAAGAAGAAGTGCAAGATCTGCAAACTGCGGTCCTTCTTCCGCAAGCTGAACACCAGGCTCATGTCCAATCGCATCTGATGGGAGACCTGCCTGTTGACCCAGCCTGACCAGGGTAGAACTCCAGATGGCAGCGCCACAGAGGTGGGAACGAGGCAGAGGGATGGACAGGGAGGTGGTCAGCATCCTCTTGCTTTATCTTGCTCCAGGGTTCACCTCAAAACACCTCTTCTCTCTGGCTGGACTGGTGGCCACAGGGAGATGGGCAAGGAAGGGCGATGTGGGCTCAGTTGCACTGCTCAGCAGTGATGCATGAGTCCACTGAGCTAGGCTGGACATTGCATGTCCCCTTCCACAGAAAACAACCCTTTTCTCAAGGACTCTGTAGGCAATCACAAGTTTTAAGTGTTGACCATTGCAATGACAGGAGGAAGCACTGGACTTGGCTGGCATTGCAGAGGGGCCGGCCAGTATCAGTGTCTCTGCAGGTTCTCCCTTGTTATTTCTCCAGGTATACATGCTCCTGGCTGCCAGGCAGCTGCCTTCTTCGCTCTTGCTTGGGAACTCAAGAATCTCCCATAAATCCAAGACCATGGAGTTTTCCTATTATACTTCTTTATGGAAGGATGGATTCCTCACCATGGATATCAGCTATGAGAATGCCATGGCTGGACTCAGCCTTGCTGCTACAAGGCCCTCATGTGGGGCCATGACTTCTCCTCTCCGCTGGCTTGGGGAGCCGGGAGCAGCCCTGGTGAGGTGCTATGGCCCACGGAGCCACTTTTGGATGCACTCAGAGGACAGTTGGCTCTCCACAGCCCCACATTTGAGAGATAGGCTTAGAATCATAGAAACATAGAATCACCAGGCTGGAAGAGACACAACCATTCCTATAAAAAACTAAACCATGCCCCTCAATGCCTCGCCCACCCATCCCTTAAACACCTCCAGGGAAGGTGAATCAACCACCTCCTTGGGCAGCCTCTAACAGTGCCCAATGACCCTTTCTGTGAAAATTTTTTTCCTAATGTTCAGCCTAAACCTCCCCTGGTGGAGCTTGAGGCCATTCCCTCTCGTCCTGTCCCCTGTCACTTGGGAGAAGAGCCCAGCTCCCTCCTCTCCACAACCTCCTTTCAGGTAGTTGTAGAGAGCAATGAGGTCTCCCCTCAGCCTCCTCTTGGGCTTGCCCCAGGCTCTGATGGATTTCACATGGGTCAGCTGCGCAGCAGACCATTTCATCCATGGTTCTGCCTTGCCAAACCGCCCAAGCGCATGGCTGTAGGTACACATGTTCCTCCCCATGCGTCCTGTGCATCCAACCAGCCTGTGGCTGCCCCTTCCCACTGCTGGGACTGTCCCCATCCCCATGTCTTGAGGCAGAAGGAAGATCTCAAGAAGGTCTCTGCAGAGGCTGATGCGCTGCTCTGTAGCTGCAGGACTTTGAAGCCGTGGAAGGAGGGACTGTGACGGCTCCTGCCTGCCAGCACCGCACCATTTCCCTCTCCTAGCGGCACACACATTAGGGGGGAAACCACGGCCCCAGCCACCTGCCATGGGGAGCCAGCCCCTGCGATTTTCGGGGCCCGGGCAGCTGGGGAGCTGGGACAGCCAGCAAAGCGCTGTGCCCCCGCGCCTTGGCAGGGTGCGAGTGTGCGTACGTGTGCTCCGAGGAGAGCTGGCAAGGATGAAAGAGGGTAAATTGCTTTAAAAGCACTTTGGATGCATGGTGCACTTCCATTTACACAATGTGTTTTACATTTCTCCCCACAGGTTTCTCTTGGTGCAGCATGTGTAGGCGAGGGCCCTGCTGTGAATTTTGAAAATAGTTATTTTTGTCTCTGGAAAATGAGGCCCGTTAGGACTTGTCAGCTTTTGGATGAGCAGTGTGGGCTTTCTTTTTTTTTCCCCCTCTCTCTCTTCCTTGCAAAATAACATTCATTTAAAACCTGTCATTGAAAGATGTGACAATTGGCAGCATGCACGCTGAATACCTTTCAGTGCTCTTTCAAGCCCTGTATGAGAGAAAGGGATGGGGACGGGAAGAGAATGCAATGACACGTTTGTATTTTTTTTTTTCTTACTCTTAGCTGGATTATTTGGGGGAATTGGGATTTTCTATAGAAACAAAGAGAAAAAAAAATAAAGCTGACAGCAAGGCAGAATCGAGGAGGCCTTTTGTAGAGATGGGAAGGAGTTTGCAAAGCCAGAGTGTGGCAGTGTGTACACCCATCCCTACTGCTCTGTGCATGCCCATCACCGTGCCATCCCGGCAGCCGCCTGCATCCCTCTGGGCACAAGGCGTCAAGGACAAGTTTCAGAGGGGGACTTGGCTCTTCCATCAGCCCTGTCTTCATCCCCAGCTCCCTTTGCGTGTTGCTCTATGGGGACCGGTCACTATTGGCATCACCTTGGCTGAAGTGAGCTCCAGGATGCTCCTGCACATCCTTGAACTACCTCAACCAGGACGTGCAGCGCCAGTGTGCCCATCGGCACTAGCCGCGATTTGGCAGAGCCAACCGGTTGCTGAATATAAAGCAACAGTTTGCTGAAGAAGAGGAGGCTGCTGCAGGCTGAGCCGGAGGAAGGCAGGGGGTGATGGCTGTGGGGGGCTCAGGCACGAGTCACAGCAAAGGGGGATCCAGTGTGGGAAGGAGCAGGAGCACGGGGCTGGCCATGGGGCGGCAACAAGGCTCAGGAAGCAGCTTTCATTTCCATATTTATGTAAATGCATCCAAGTTTAGTCCTTCTTTTATTTTTTTTTTCTTTCAAAAATGGAAATTTCCATGAAAACATGTTCGGTTTTTTGGCCTTCAGTTTTACTAATACCTTCATGAGAAGGTTTGTCTTGTCTTGCTTCATTCCTCATTTGGGCTCTGCTGGGCTGATGCTGGGTTTGTGCAGTTGGCGTGGCTGTAGAGTTGGTTCTGCATTCTTTTTCTATTAAAAAAATTACATTCTGAATTTGAGTAAAAAGAAATACTTAAAGGAAAGCCTTAGTCCTCCAAAAGAATGAGGAAAAGTAAGCAGGAACATCTCTAGGTTCTTGGAGAGTGTAGACACTCCATATGAGGACAGCAGTTGTCCTTCACCGTGTTTCCAGTCTCCCTATATCTGAACACTGGGCTGGAAAGGGCAGGCGATGGCTACCACATAGATTCCCCATCCCTACTCATTAATGATCTCTGTGGAAAAAAACACAGCAATGTGTCAAAATACCATGTTTTCAGACAGATCAAGCCCCTTGGGAGTGCCTGCGTGCTCTGGCT
The DNA here is from genome assembly GCA_033459285.1 of Clamator glandarius. Classification (NCBI taxonomy): domain Eukaryota; kingdom Metazoa; phylum Chordata; class Aves; order Cuculiformes; family Cuculidae; genus Clamator; species Clamator glandarius. The sequence goes on from JAUNZM010001448.1 coordinate 27,741, forward strand.
GCCAAGGAGTTAATGGAGCTGGTGAGATGCTCAGGTAGTGGAGCTCCCTATTAGGCCCTGATGCTGCACCCAGGAGATGTGTTTGCCCAGACAGGTTGAGACTCTCTCCTTCCCAGGTCCTCTCCAAAGAGCCATGCAAGCCCCAGGGCGCTCCGAACCCCAGGAAGAAGTTGGATGCAGGATGGGACCCTGTGGAGAACTGGGTCAGTGGGATGCATGCAGGGCTGTTGGGACTCTGGGCTGGAAGGAGGCAAGAGTGAGGTGGGATGGAGGGGTAGCATCTGGCTCTCCTGCACTGGGATGGACAGTTGACTCCTCACTGCTGGCTAGACGGAGCTGGGATGGGATGAGGATGGATGAAATTGGGGTAGAATCATAGAATCACTAGGTTAGAAAGGACCCATTGGATCATTGAGTCCAACCATTCCTATCAAACACTAAACCATGTCCCTTAGCACCTCATCCATCCATCTCTTAAACACCTCCAGGGAAGGTGACTCAACCTCCTACCTGGGCAGCCTGTTCCAGTACCCAATGACCCTTTCCATGAAAAATTTTTTCCTGATGTCAAGCCTGAACCTCCCCTGGTGGAGCTTGAGGCCATTCCCTCTTGTCCTGTCCCCTGTCAAATGGGAGGATGGAGAAGGGGAGAGGGAAAGTATGAGTCTGAGAATGGAGATGAGGATGGGTTGGAGATGGAATGAGATGGGATGTGATGGCGAAGGGAAGAGGGGTAAAATGGGATGGAACAGGACACACAGGATTGGGGGTACCTGGGAGCCTCTCCAGCCTCGCAGGGAGAAGGAAGGAAAGAAATCCAGCAGCAGGAAAGGGGATGGACATCTTGGCATGTGTGAGGGCAGCAGGGCACCCTGCTCACTTCATGCCATGGAGAGAGTGTCCTGGAGAAGGCGTTGTGTGTCACACCAGGCAGCCACGTCCTGTCTCCTTCCAGGGGTCTGAGGATGTGTGGTTCCGCAGAGGTTTCTCCTTCCACAGAACCAGCACATGATGGCCCCAAGGAGCCAAACGGTGCCTGCCAGGGGTGGGTCACCACAATTCATGACCATGTCCTCAGGAGTGTCCCTGCCCATGGACCCTGGTGTCAGGGAGTGGGTGGCCTTGGGGACACCACGTCCCAGCCCAAAGCAGTTCCATGTGGCTGCAGGACTGAGTGCTGGGGCCTGCAGGGACATGGCACGTTTGCAAACGCAGCTCTAAATGTAAATCAGCTCTCCTTACCATGGTATTTATAATCTTCATCTAAAAATAGCCCCAAATATTGCTTCCCAGAGGACAGTAACTGAGCATCCCCCAGACCCCAGCTTGTGTGTGAAACTGTCCCAGTAATTTTGGGATCTCTACAATGTGTAATCCACAGCCTCGCTGGTTCTGCGTGCGAGGCACTGCTGCCGTCTCCCTGAGGTCCAGGCAAGCCCTGTCCTCTAGAGGAGGAGGAGGAGGACCTGCTGCACCCCCTCCCCAGGGACATGCTGGTCCTCCCCGAGCACCACGGGGCAGCTGCCTCTCCAGTGCACTTGGGGTTCGGCATCAGACAGAAGAGCTCACCCTGAGGCAGCCCCGTGCTGGGATGCAGAAGCTGAGTACCTGCAGGTAGAGCCGGAGCAGGTAGGTGTAGGGAGAGCAGGAGGTGTTTCTGGAAAGGCAGCCCAGTGATGGAGAGGAGCAGCTTGGGATGAAGGTCTCTATCAGGCGGCCAGAGCCCAGCACGGCAGCAGGAGAGCAGCTTGGCTTTCCAAAGCCCTGTAGGAACAAATCTTGGGGTGGCTGGGAACAGAGACGTCAGCTGAGGAGAGACATCCTGAGGCTTCTGGGAGAGGACTGGGACTGCTCCCCTCTCCTGGGAGCTGCTGGGAGAACCCCATCCCACAGGGGGAAGGTCCCACTCAGAGCTCCTGCTCCCTTCGGGTTGTCCCCAGACACGGGGGAGCTGAGCCACACAGAGATTCCCGCTTAGGAAAACATCATCGGCAAAGCAGAGTGTGTTCTGCACCAAGAAACCTCACACCCCCTCACCCTCAGAGAGGGAAAAATGCTGAGGAAAAGGGGAAAAAAACTGAGGCCATGAGGCCACGTATGTTAATGCCGGCAGGAGTGAGGTTTGCCCTTCGGTTCTGAGGGGGCTTGCTGGGGTCTGGCAGCAAAAAGCTGGAGGAGGGGAGCACTCACCAAGTGTCTGAACGCATGGGCCCCTACAGCAGCCCCCCACCTCCTGACACAGCCCTGGGATGGCAAATGAAGCCCCCTTTCACGTGGGAGGAGGATGGGGAGGAGGTGTGCATGAGCAGGAAGATGTTTGGGGAACCGAAGCATCCCCAGGGCACAGATCACACGCATGCATCACCCTCACGAGGGTGCCCGGCGTGCTCTGCCCAGGCAGCAGCATGACCAGAATGGGTCTGAAGGCCACCAGCCCCTGGGGATCGGGGCTCTACTCCCCTGCCTATGGGTAGGAATCAGAACCCTGCTCAGCCACCGGGGCTGCAAGGTCCCCTCTGGCTGGGATGCAAGGTGTGGAGGAAGGAGGGTAATGGTGCAATTAATGGAAAAGCCATTAGACCTTTCTCCTCCTCCCCCTCTTCTTCCTCACTCCGCCGCTTGCTGTCCTCCTCCACTTCCACCTCCTTTCTTCTCCCTTTCTCTCTGCTCCTCCTTCTTTCTCTCCTCTCGAAGATTTCTCCCTATTTTTGTCTGGTTGGAGCCTTTTCTTTTCCTTTTAACCCTTCTATGGCAGCCTGAGGGAGAACTCAATCCATCTCAGCTGCAAGTCGATGCCTTCCTGGCCAGCAGTGGGAGTCCCTTTTCCTGGGGCAGTGGGGCTTCCTTCTGCAGCAAAATCATCCAGAAATGGGACAAAAGCTTAAAAGAAAGTTCTGCTGGGGTGTCAGAAGGTGGGAAGGTGCAAGCAGTGGTGTAGATAGAGGAGGGGGTGCTGGGAGACCCAGAGTGCTGCCAGGGTGCCAGCAGCAAGGCAGGCTCAGAGGGGAACTGCTCCCCTATGGTCTTGGATCTCATTATTCCACTTTTATTGCCTCTTTTGTGCTTTTTTATGTTAAATGCAGCAGAGGGGTTGCTCAGCAGCAAAAAGCCCCAAGAGAAAGCAGGACAGAGCTTTCTCCTCCCTGCACTCTGAAATCCACCCCTTTCTGCCCCAGCTCAGGCACCACAGGGAGCTGGCAGCCCAGGACACAGACTTTTTGCCTCCTCTCCTGCTGTGCTTTAGGCCAAACCATGTTTGACCCACAGCGCAGAGCACCCAGCAGCCCCAGGGAGGGCTGGAGGGCAAAGAGGGGAGCAGGGCGCAGCTCCCTGGCACAGGCAGCCCTCCCTGCAGAGCGATCAGGGTCAGCTCCCTCTGGGGAGGCTGCTTTGGGGACCTGCCACGAATTCGCTGGCTTCTCCTGACACACTTCTGCTCCATCTGCTCCCACCTCAGCGTGTCCCACATCCCGCAGCCCCCCAGGCCAGCGAGGGATGCCGCTGCGGGCACCAGCAGGGCCTGTATTTTGAGGGGGGATGAAGTTGCCGGGGTGACAGCATCCTCCTGCAGCATGGAAACCATGGTTTCCATGGAAACTCCTTTTTTGCCCCAATTATTCTGCCACATCCATTAATTTGCCTTTAATATTTGCATTTCAGGCTGCCCCCCACCCCGCAGCAGCTAAGTGACCCCAGGCAGCCCCTGGGACCAGATCCCCAGCGGGTCCCTGGTCCCCGGGGTTGGGAAGCAGTTGCCCCGGCAACAGAAACAGGGCGTTTCTGGCAGCGGTGGTCGCCATGGGGACGGGGATGCTGACGAAGGCTTGTGAGGCTGAGAAGACAAATTGCCCTCATCATTATCTCCGGGCTTGTCAATCAAACATATACCCTTATTTACCTCGGCGAGGAGAGAGCCCTGGGAGCACACGGAGAGGGAGGGAACGAGAGGAGAGCTGCTTGCCCTAAACTCCGCACAGGGGAGGGAGCATTTCCAGCCCCTCGGGATGGCCACCATCACCTGCAATCGCTTCACCGAGGAGTACCAGCTCTTTGAGGAACTGGGCAAGTAAGTTGGAGATGGGGCTGCGATGCTCAGAGATGCTGGGGAAGAGACTTAGAGGTGCTAGGAACCAGCAGAGATGAGGGGAAAAGAATGAGGCGTGGAGGAAACGCACTGGGGAGCAGCTGGGTGGACTGGGGTTAGGATGGGGGCTGCCAGCTCTAGTCCTGCCTGCTCCATCCCTTCCTGAGTCCTGGTGGCTGCTGATGGGTGCTGGGACGGGGGCTGGGGTCACCCCAGGGGGCTGGAGCTGCCTGGGGAGGGGGGAGTTGCCCCTTTTTAATGGAAAAGACACTCCTGAAAGAAGATGTTGCTGGCTCCCCTGGGAACTTCTCCAGCCGGGAGGAAGGATGGGACAGCCGAGGAGAAAAGCTGAAGCAGAGGGCGCCCCTTACATTTCTTTAGGGATTGTCTCCGTGTGGATTCTCTGGGGAGTCCTGTCAGCCCCTGGAGAATCCTGATGGCTCTTGGACAGAGCTGGGGTGTCCCAGCATGAGCATCCAAGGGGTGAGGCTCAGCCCTGCCAGCATCACTCCTGCTCAGGACAGATGAGCTCGGTGGGTCTGGGTGTCATCACGTGTGCCTGAATCGGGGTGCGCGTGCATGAGCGAAAAAACAGAACCCGTGCACAGCAAAGTGAGTCTGGGGGGCACCGAGCACCCTGGGGTGGAACAGAGGAGTTCAGGTCCTTTGTGCGAGGCAGAGGCATGCTCTGTGTCTCACGGCATATGTGGCTGTAAACCAGGTGTGAAAGTGAGCAGGTGTGTGCCTGTGTTTTGGTTTCTGTGCCTTTTTTTTTTGGAGCTGGTGTGTAAATCTGGGGCGTGTAGCCACATTCCATTTGGGGTGGCTCGGCGGCGCACTGGCAGGCTCAGGGTGCTGAGCTGGGTGCCTCTGCTTTAGATGGGCAGCTGTGCCCACCCGTGGGTGTGAGTCCTCGCTCCAGCCCCGCGTTCCTGGGGTGCAGGGCAGCCTGCACCTCAGTGTGTGCCCACACACATGTGAGTGTGCGAAACGGGGGCGAGGGAGAGAGGACAAAAATGGTGAAATCAAGAGGCTGAAGCAGGGAAGGACTTTGTGCCAGGCTTCCCCATCCAAGCTGGGGTGGGGGGATCAGGTTTCTCCTATAAAGTGCAGCTCCTTGGAGCTGAACAGACCTCCGGTGCCAGGACAGGCACATCCATCCCCTCAGCATCAGGGATGCTGCGAGGGTCTGGCAGTGAGAGTGGGTCCAGGAGCAGGTCCCTGCAGTGCAGAGAGTCCCAGCTGGCACACACCAGGGAACTGGTGGCAAAGTGGGGCTAGGGACCTGCTTTTTTTCCCAAAGGTTTCTGGCTTTTCTGGGCTCTGAGGCTCGGTGGTGGTGTGGCAGGGGTTGGGCAGGGGTTGGGTGGGAGAGGCAGCAGCTGCTGGGCCTTTGGCTGGGTAGATGTGGCTGCGGGGATGTGGTGGCGAGCTTGCAGGACAGGAGCAATGAGGGAGGACCAGAAGGGCTCCTGGAGGCATTAGAGGTGTGAGGATTTGCTAGGTAGGTGCCAAAACAACACCCAGACACAGGGCTGCCCATGCGCCATGGTGTAAAACCACCTTAACAGATGCATTTTAACATGTTCACAAATAAAGCAAAGCTGGGGCAGGGGTTTCACAGCTGCCAGTCAGCGCTGCACACTGGCCATCCTGGACCAGCCAACCTCCCGGGGTGACGCAGGGGCAGTGTGGCTCAGCCAGCGACTCTGGGCACCATCCCCAGTTCAGAGCATCTAACCGCTTTCCCCTTTGCCCCATGGGGGAAAATATCTCCTCAGCACTGAGGCTTGTCTCTGAGTTTAGAGCTTCACTAGGCTGCTCAAGGCACCATGGAGCTGGTTGGGGATTTTCCACGGGGATGGCTTCCAGTACACTAAAAAATCAGTGGTTTCCCATGGGGAAATTTCGGCTTCAGGGGCTTAGAGAGGGAAACCAGGATGAAGCACCACACCTCTGCTCTGCTGCGGCAGCCACTTGTGGGGGGAAAACAGTGTTCCTCTTGCGTGAGATGCTCCCAGTGCCAGACAGAGTGGGGGCATCCCAGCAGAGCAAGGCAAGGCAGCGAGGATGGCTCTTCCTAACGCAGACCCTGAAGGGGAGCAACAGCCTGTGGGGGCTTGGAGCACAAAGGCTCTGTCTTGAGTTTTCTGTCACCAGAGAACTGGGTTGGTCTGCGGGGAACGCACAGGGTGTCCCTGAGTGTGGCCAGCAGAAGGGGAGGTGGAGGGTGCCAGTCTGCTCTGCTCACCATGCCTCTTTGCTGTTACCTCAGCTGTTACCCATCCTGACACCCAGGCAAGACGGGAGTTTGAGGTGCCACACACCCAGTGGTAGCCCTGCAACAGGGCTTTGTTGGGGGGCAGAGATGGGGAGGAGAGCCTGCAGAGCCTGCCTTATGGGGCATGAGCCCTTGGCGCATCCCTGCACCTCCCAGGTAGAGAGCACCTGTCCTGTGCTGGGGAGAACCTGTTCCCACGGCAGCCCCAGCAAAGCCAAGCAGGACAGGCACTGCTCCAGCCCCTCCTGCTGCCCCATGCTTGCAGGAGGAGATGGGGCAAGGGCAGGGGGCTACTGGGGGGCAGTAAGGGAGAGGATGCTTCCCACGGCCCCTCGGAGTAGGACAAACATGAAGTGCAGCTCCATAGCAGCTCCAAATCCGCCCCCATGCCAGGTTCAGGGAGAGTCTGGAGACAATTACTGTGCTGAGCAGCGCGATCAGCCCCTCCACTCCTGGAGCTGCAGGAGAGAGGTTTTATTAAAAGGGGGGGGGGGAAATATATATATGGAGGAACAAAAAATCCCCAGCCCACACACTTCTCTCTAGAAAGGAGATAAAATGCCTTGGAGGAGGAGGAGGTGTTGAAGAGAGGGAGGGCTGCAGCAGCGCAGCCCAGTGCTGGCAGGGAAGGTGTGAAAAAGGGAGAAGCAGAGCATCCTGGTGGCAGAGCCACTGCCCAGGCTGCCAGGGGGAGGCCGTGGGGACAGGGCATAAGGTCATGCCTGGCACAGGGGACCAGGGGACAGGGGTTGTAGGGCTGAGTACAGGGGTCGGCACTGGAGAGACAGGGCTGGCTGCTGGGCTGCAGGTCCAGCATCACCCTGAAATGCAGTCAAGGCAGGAGAAACACAGACGTGGTCTCTACCCATGGCCCTGTGGGTGACATATTCATCCAGTGCTAAAATTAGGACATGCTGTCGCCGCTGGGATGAACGCCCCATCTCTGAGCCTGCAGAGAAGGAGGCCCCTGGCTGCCACCAGGGATGGGGTTGGCCCCATCTAAAGAGCCAGCATCTCGGGAGGGAAGGGACCCACACTGCTGCCCGTGGCCAGAGAACAGGACATGTCTCCTTCCAAAGGGGTTTCTTGCATCAAAATGGGGCTGAGCTCCCTGCCTGGCAGTGCCCACACTGCCCTGCGAGCTCCCGGTGCAGGGTGGGTGCCAACATCTGCAGGGAAGGAGATCCTGGATATATACGGATCCAATGTATATTGATATTTCACCCAGGCTGAGAAGATACACATGGGGCTGGGAAATATGGGAGCAGCTTGGCACAGGGAGCAGAGCCTGGCTGCTGTGAAACACCCAGTGGAGTCAAACACCCAGCATGGGAGGGCTCCTGGCCAGCGCAGATGCCCTGAAGGACTCAACTGGGACTGGGATGGGGCTATGGAGAGCATTCTGCACCCCTGGATGTCCTGTACTGGCACCCAGCACCTCATGTCCCCACCATCCTCCAGGTTCATAGAGTCTTGCTTGTGCTTCACGGAGCATGAGTAGATATTTGGTTTCTGTTAAAAAAACTCAGAGGACTGAAACTCTGCACTCTGCCCCTGCAGCGCATCCCGCCCCCAGCCACCGCATCCTGCTTCCCATGGCTTCCACTTCCCTGACGTTCAGTTTAGCTCAAATAAACAGATGAATGAGCAGCTGTGGGCACTTCGACCAGGAATGGCCGAGTGTACCCAGCCTCCCAGGGCTCCAGGACACTTGTGTCCCTCCAACTCTACGCTGGGTCCCATGGAGAAAATCTGTGACTCAGAAACCCGGCTCCGGAGCAGTGGGCATGGGGACTTCCCTGCTTGCACTACTCACTCTTACAGGCTTTTCTGGCACTGCAGAAGCAACATTTAGGGGAAAAAAAAAGGAATTCAGGTGGCAGAGACCACATAAGCCCCCCAGGCAGCGCAGCCTTGTTCCCAGCGAGATGGGGAGCACAGCGTGGGGCTGGCAAAGGCTTCTGTCTCTCCCACTCAGGGCAAGCTGAATACAAAGCATTTCTCTCTTTCTTTCCTATTAATCCCTACAGGGCTTGCTAGTAGCTGAGCTCTTCCAGCAGCCAGGATTAAATGGCAGGATGAGGAGGCTGGGAAGCACCAGGATGCTGTTCCCACGGCTCCTGCCCGGCACGTGCCATGAGCGATGCTCGGCGCTGGGCGCGTGGGCTGCTGGCTCCGCCGGGGCTCCAGCCCCATCCCTCCGCACCCTGCCGCTCGCCTGTTCTCCTGAAGATCACATGCAAACCCAAATTGCCCGTCTCCACCCGCCCCCACTGGTAAAATCAATTATCATCCGCCGCTTGCTAGCCTGCGGCCTTTTATTCCCCAGCAGGGAGTGGGAACGGGGCGACAGAGAGCAGGGGGAAGGTGGGGCAGGAGGTGGGATTGCTTTTGATAGTTGTTATTTTAGTGATTGGAAGGGTTTGGCAGGAAAGAGAACCTGGTACAAAGGTTGTGCTCAGCAGGGCTGGAGCATGTGTGTGTGCAATGCTGCAGCTCCCAGCAGAGCATCAGCGGTCTCTCGGTGCAACGAGCTGGCAGAGCTCGGGGAACCGGGGCAGAATGGCTTCTTTGGAGCATCCCAAGCGCCCGTGTTCATTTATCTGCCTCAGGAGACCCCTGCACGTTGGCTTATGCGTGTGCAAGCCACAGCACCATCCTTGGCCACCGTGGTCCTTGCTCACAGGGTCTCTCAGCTGTCCCTACCTGTGTGGCACTCCTGGAGAGGACCTTGCACTGCTCACTTGCACCACGGCTGGTGCTTGCACCTGCCCCTGCAAAGTAGTGCTGTGGTCACAAGGTCTAACACAAACAGTGCCACTCACATGGATTTAAGTGGAGTAGCCAAGTGCTTTGTGTCCATTGGGAGCCAATAGCCCTGGTGAAACATTGCCCCTTCCCTCCCGGGGAACAGGGAGGGCAAAGCCTGGGAAGGAGAGGAGGAAAGGTGCACGATGCCAGGAGTGTCCCAGGGAAGCACAGAAGGGTGAATCCTGCTTTCATCCCCAAGTCTACCCTGTGCCTGTCCTCATCATCAAAGGGTGCAGGGAAGCAAACTGAAAGCCCTCTGTGTTTTCTCTGGGCTCCTTCCCCAGGCAGCACCAATCCCCATGCCCGTGGCTGCCCCTTGCCCCACAGGCATGTCGGGGCTGAGCTGTGCCCTTGCCCATGCCAAGACCTTCACCTCTCCCTCCCACTTCTTGTCTTCCCAGGGGCGCTTTCTCCATCGTCCGGAGATGTGTGAAGGTCTTGGCAGGACAAGAGTATGCGGCAAAGATCATCAACACCAAGAAGCTGTCTGCTCGAGGTAGGTGCTGGGGGACTTTCTGGGGAGGTGAGAGGTGAGCAGGGTTTGCAGAGCAGGGAATCTGTGTCCACTACCTGGTGCCAGGATGATGCCTTTGATATGCAGCAAGCAGGTGGTGTTTGATGTTGGGGGGGGAACAGGCTTACCATACCCCTCTCCGCTGTGGTGAACGCTGAACTCCTTGATGGATACAGTGAACCCCAAGGAGAAGTATTGGTGGTTGCTTACTGCATCCCATCTGATCACGGAGATGCATCTGAAGCTTGGTTGTTCCAGGACTGTGGGGGAATTCTGGACCCCAGCCTGCCCAAGGAGGTGTAGGACTCTGTTTCTCTCCCTGGGCCCCCACCACCACCCTGCACACCATGTCACAGCACGGTGTTTCAGCAAGCCAAGCTGCTGCTGGCCTCGGCTGCTGGGTAGCACAGTTGTTTTGGGAGCATCACCTCCCTGGGAGGGCTACTGCTGCCCCCCACATTCCTGCTTTCAGAGGCTGTGGGTTTCCTAACTTGTGTACCTACAGCAGTGAAATTGGAAGGTCCTTTGGATCAGGGACTGTTTATTTCTGTCTGGATATTGACCCTCATCCCTCACTGCCATCTAATTAACCACACTGGTGGAGCATGCTGGCTGCTTTGCTGCTGGAAGAGATGCTGGTGGGTCTGTCCTGGCTGGTCCTTGGGACAAGGCTGAGCTGAGCTGGCACAGGAAAGCTTCAGCCAGCCCTTGCCCTGAGGCAGGGACTCTTCTGCCCCCAGGCATCTAGCAGAGGAGCTGTAATGAGGAGGGTAGAGAGGATGGGACGGCAGCTGCCAGGTTACAGGCTCCAGCTCCTCCTGGCCAGGTGCAGTGTGGAGTGCAGGGTAGGTGCCAGGAGTGAGCGCCCTGTCAGGAGGATTTAATTAATTCTCTCCCTTGCTTTCTCTCCCTGACGCCACTGCTTACCTCCGAAGGCAAAAATGAAACACAGAAAACAGTGGCAAACTCCATTCTGACCTCAAATTAAACCAGTGCTGTGCAATCTCCCTCCCCCAGTGCTGCCAAAGCGGCACAGCACTCATGCTGAGCCCCTCCGTCTGCCCCTCAGCACCAGCTCTTGCCCTTTCTCAAGGACGTTGACTGTTCCCTTGCTCAAAGGCTGGAGGTTCCCAGCCTGGGGCAGCTGGCTGGGCTCTGGGCAGCGTGTGTGGCGTTGGCCGTGGCGCTCGGCTCCTGCCTGCATACCCCAGCTGGCAGCAGGGCGAGCGGCAAACGCCTCCCAGTCTGCAGGGCTGCGTGGAGGAGCAGATCGAGCTGCCTTCCCTCTGCTCCCTCCGGCCTCCACTCACCTGCTCGACAATCTGCCCCCTCTCCATCCTCTTCTGGGGTTTGTGCTGTCCCTGCAGCAGCTCTGTGTCTGTCTGTCCCCAAGAAGGACCTTGCCAGGGTTATCTTCCCTGCTCTGCTGGCTGAAATGCTGCTTTTGTTGATGGTGTTGAAACCCCTGTTTCAGCAGTGCTGGCACATGGGATGGCAATTCCCCAGGCTGGGAGCAATCCCCAAAGGGACACGTCCCCGCAGGGCTGTGTCATGCAAAGGGCAGGAGGGAAGGTGTGCAGGGAGGAGAGGAGTCAGGGGGAAGGTGAGTGGACCTGTGAAATATCTCCACGGTCTCATCAGACGTTCTCCTGGCTGCCAACTCAGACAGCCAGCAGGGGAAAAAATGGAGGTTTTGGAGGAGAAATGGATTTTGGGTCGAGGCAGAATCTGGATTTGTGGAGCGGGAGAGAGGCTGCTGTGGTGGCTCAATGACCCCCCAGCAGCACTTCACCGCGTGGTGGATGTGTCACACCACATGAGCAGGAGGATGCTCTGACCTACAGCAGCTGATCCCCAAGCTCAGCAGGGTCCCTCTGCCTGAGGGACATCGCCCTGTCCCTCTGTCCCAGCCATCCCAACCACATGCAAAGTCCCTACAAGCTGTGTCCCCAAGATTTGCGCAACCAGGGGGTTCCTTACTAGGTTCTTTACAGGGATTGCACCCACACAACGCTCGGAGAAAATCACAGACTGGGTGACCCAGCCCTGAGCTCTGCCCCCATGCCCAGCCTGTCCTTGCTGTGCACTGATGGCAGAGAAGCTCTGCCAGAGCAAGACCCACGCAGCTGCAGAAAGAGCAAAGCCCCCAGAGCCCATGCTGCCTTCACTCCCTGAGTGACGGGTAGCTCATCTCAGCTCTTCACCTTGCATTTTGCACTGAGCCTGTGGCACCAGGAGGAGTGTTGGCTGGGTTCCCCCAGGACCTTCCTACCAGGTGCTCGCACTCCGGGGAGTGCTGAAGGGAAGAACAGGGAATACCCAAGGCTGCGTTCCTGGGCGCTGCAGCCTTGCAGGAATTGCAGCCTCCTCTGCACCTGCATGGCTTCACCCTTCAATGGATATGTTGGGGTTTGCCCTGCCAGGACATCGCCACTGGGGACTGCCCAGGCACCCCCAGCCCTCACCCATAAGGATAAGCACCTTTCTCAGCCGTTCCTGGGTGCCACTTGGTCTCCACTGCTGTCCCCCTCCACTTCAGAGGGACCTCACTTCTGCCTCCCTTTAAATTCCCTGATCCATTTTCCGTTTCACCTGGGTTTTGATCATCTCCCACCCCCTCCGCGGGCTGTTCATGGTTTATTGAATCCCACCAAGCCAGGCTTTGAGTTTTGATAAAACAGATTGCAAGGGTACAGAGAGCAGGGCAGTGGCTGGAGGGCTGTGGGGCACTGCTGGGGAAGGGACAGGGCAGCCTCCTGCCCCTGCCAGCAGCTCAAACTCACCCCATGGCAGCCAAGAGCTCGGCTTGCAGTAGCATGCAGGCACGCAGAGCAGAGCCAGGGCTCACTCCACACTTTGGGTCACATTTAACTCCCTTTCCCATGATCTCTGGCTCATCCTAAACAAGCAAATGACTTTTACTGGACACCAGAAATGCTGGGCTTCCCCCCGGGCTATTTGGCCCCAGCCTCCATGCTGCAGATGGGGAAACTGAGGCAAAGCAGTGATAAGTGACTCACCTAAGATCCCCGTCAGGCAGGAGCAGAAAAGGGGGCAGAAAGCAGCTTCCTCATCCCCCAGAGAGTGTTTGCCCCCTGGTCATGCTGTCCCTCCATCTTCTCCCTGTCCTCCTCCTCTCCACCGTCACTGGATGGGGGACATGGAGCCCTGGGGAGGCTCCAGCCCCTGCAGGCAAGGGGCTGTGTCACCTTCATGTCTCAGCAGTTGGAGACACCCAGGTTTGGTTTGATGCAGAGCGAGACTCCAGAGTGTGAACCTGCAAGGTAACAGCAACAGCGCTGAGAGACAAGAACCCCTAATTATATCTTCGCTTCTCCTGGCTGCTGGGTTCCTGCTAGTACAAAATGCCTCCCAACAAGACACCTCTGTGCAGGATGGCTGGGCCAGGTATAAGGAGGGAGAAAAGTGCAGAGGCAGGGAAAAAGAAACAAAATTATTTGAACATTCATTCTGGGCTGACCCAAGGAGGAGGCTTTTTTGGCTCAAGCTTGGCTTCCTTTGCCCAGAGGTCCATTGTCTCACATCCCGAAGGCTGGTGAAAGCCAGGGAGGAGGAACCTGCACTGCCTTTATGGAGACAGGCACCAGAGCGAAGGAAATGTTCAGAGCCAGGGTTTTGCAGTTTAGAAGAGCAAAGACATGATATGAAATGGCTGTGGATGGCGAGCAGGAGTGAAACAGATATCCCTGTTTCAGCTTGATGTCTCTCCCTGGTTGGCTCTATTTTGCATTATTCAAATCGTACCATGCAGGGTCAGAAATGTCCTTGCTGATTGCATTTGGGAGGTGACTGAGGTTATTCAGCAAAGAGAAGGAAGAGAGGAGGGTGTGGGATCACCCAAAGCCCAAGACAGCCCATGGCATCAGTGCGTAGGGGATGCATCCATGCTGGGGTACTGGTCATCAAGCCCTGATGCTGAACATGTCCTCAAACCCTTTAGCAAAAAAATAAAGGATGGGTTTGCTCCTTGCCAGCTGCTCTGTCCCCCAAAGTTTCCTGTGCTGGCAGCTCCTCAGAGAGACCATGACAAGAGCTGAGAGCAGTTTCTTCCCCTTCCCCGGACCCTAATTTAGGGCCATTGCCTCTTTCAGATCACCAGAAGCTGGAACGAGAAGCCCGGATCTGCCGACTCCTGAAGCACCCCAACATCGGTAAGCGTGCTCTGCTCCCCCTCCACATGCCAGGCAAGGAGCCGAGGAGCCCTGCCTGTGCTCCATGCCCAGCTCTGCTCCCACTCACCCTCCCATGCCCACGCTGGGGCTGGAATGTCCCCCTCAGTGAATTTTCAGCCTTGTTTGCAGCAGCACCGGCGTGTTTGTCCTTCCCTCATGCGCCATCTCAGAGATGGAGAAGAGGCTTGGTGGCAGCCCGTCATGTTGATCCCCAGAGCTGTCCCTTCTCTTCCTCACGGGGACACTTCACATGGAATCACAGGAAGAAAGGCTTTCACCAAGCACGAGGGGATTGAAGTAGGTCCTCACTTGGCCACAGCTCCCTCAGGGAGAAGCAGGGCCCCAGTAGGCTGGAAGGGACTATTTTTACTTCTCTTGAGCCCTTCGGATGCCGTGTTCCTCTGCATGCTCCAAAAAGCGGTTGCAGCTCGGAGCAGCAGCAGCAGCAGCAGCACAGGGCGTGTAGGAGGAGCGATGGCGGGGGGAAGCGAAGACTTTCCCACCGACCGTCCATCTGAGAGTAGCCTCCTTCGGAAAAGCTGTTTCAGGAAAACTCCTGAGCCCCTGCAAAAGACAAAAATAGGCCAGAAGGAGAGAGAGAGAGAGAGAGAGGGGAGGGGAAAAACTGCAGTAAAAAAAAAAAATCCCCAACCTCAGCCTTGATCATCAAGAGTGATGTTGGTGCAGGCTGTTGGTCCCTGGGGATGGTCCAGCAGCGGGAGCGCAGCGCCCAGTGCTGCTGCTCTGTTGATGAACCTTCTCTCCCGTTTGCGGCACCCTGTGATGTGCTGATACTGGTGGGATCCCACAGCTTTTGGGAAAGCATTTGGGGTTAGGACAGGAGCTCTGCAGCTCTCGCCTCCCACAGCTGGGAGCTGGGAGGTGTCCCCGTTGGCTGGGCTGCTCCCTGGCACCCTCACTGCACCCGGCAGCTTGGATCCATCCTTTCCCAGTAACTGCTGCAGCAGATTGAGGGAGCCAGACCTGGGGCCACTGGGACCAGCCACGGCAGCTCCCACCCCATAAATATTTCATTTCAGAAAATGCCTGTCAGCTTCCATCTGTCTCAGGCACATGGCAGTGTGGCAGGTCTCCCCTGCATTGCTGGGGCACCAGACCCCACAGGATCCATCCCTTGTCCTTCCTTCTGCCCCTGCTCCACCAGGACCAATGCCCAGCCCGGAGCTGCCCTGGCAGAGTCCAAGCAGGGAATCCAGCCTCCTCGGTCAGAGCAGCAGCCAGGGCCCTTCCTCTGCACCAAAATATATGTGCAGATTGCTGAGACCTGAAGGAAATACGCTGCAAAGTGCATGAATAACAGAAAATGCTGAAAACGAGGGACACCCCACCCCCGAATATTTGCAGGACTCACAGCCTGGCCCCAGCTTTCCCTGCCCCTGTCTTCCTTTCGCTCTTCATCACCTGTCCATGGGGTCTCTGGGAACAGAAACACTGTGTCCTGTGGTTTAGCTCCCTTGTGCCTTCTCCCCCATCCCTGCACCACACCTGTTTTTTTGGTCATCACCTGCAGAGACAACTGGCTTCAAGCAACCCTGTTGCACAGGGCTGGAAGGGGTTAATGGCATGAGATCTTAACCATCCCGATCTTGCTGCTATTTATACCCAGGAGGCTCTTCTCAACCCCACACTCTCACCCCCCCTACACTGCTCCTGCTGCCTGGAAACTTGGGCTCACAGTTTCCCTTGCATGCAGCACAAGCCGGCTAATTACCCACCCAGGAGGTGGAACGAGCTGTGCTGCTGCAGACTGAGGGGAAGAGAAGATTCCACTGCCAGGGGCTTGGGGAAGGCAAGGCAGAAACCCCCTCTTCATCCCTCCCTGGGAGAAGAACCTACCCACTGAGGGGCTTTGCTGGCTCCTTGCTCATTGTAAGCAGTGATGTGAGCGTCCCTCTGTTTTCTGTGGGAATGCTGAGCTGCAGCTGTGAGCTTGGAGAAATCAGCCTATGCTTTCCACCGTGCACCTTCCACCATGCTTGTGGGACAGCCTTGCATGAAAAACCATGCATGGGTGGCTGAGGGTAGGTCTGGGTCCCCAGGAGTCCACAGCACATCCTCAGCACTGTCTTAGGGAGAGCTGCTGTTTTCCCGAGCTGCGTATCCTTGCAGGAAAGTCTGCCTTTATCAGAGAAACTTTGGCTACACCTGGTCCTGGAGTTTTAACTCCAGGTACCTGTTGCCTTCCCACCCGTCTTTGCTCTTGGCACTGAGATGGAGTGGTTTGGCTGTTGTGGTTCTTCCTGACAATGGCCAGTAACAGATACTTGCAGGACCTGGTTATATTTAGAGCAGCTGCTCCTTATACCTTCTGGGCTCCTGGCAGCCACAGGCAGTGGGATTTCCCCAAGCAGAGGATGTATCCGGGCCATCTGCTTATAGTTACACTGAGCCCTATCCGCACCAAACTCACCTAATCCCACTCTGAACACCATGTCTTCTGCAGGATCCCAGGCACAACACCCCTAGTCCCTCTCAGGAGAGGTTAAACAGAAGGAAAAATGTTTCTTCCAGCAGAGGAAGGCAGGAAAGCTGGGATTATGTGTTGGAGAAAAACAGGGAGCAGATCTGGTGTCAGAGTGCAGGGGATAACTGCACTAGCAGTGCAGAAGGATAACCAGGGAATAAGATGGGATAATTGTGTGAATAGGCAAGACCAGGTTGGACTTGATGATCTGATGGGTCTTTTCCAACCTGGTGGTTCTAAAGATGCCATGCTTAGCTCTTAGCAGCGGCTGGATCTGCTCACTGAGCTTGGAGGGAGGGGCAGGGCCAGCAAGTAGGATTTGCTGGTCTGGGAGATAAGAGCGTCTGCAGCTGGTCTTGGAGCTTGTTATCTTCCTCTGGGTCAGGCTCTATTCTGGAGGATGTTTCCATACAGGGCTCAGCTGGTTTAACTGCAGTAAAATGGGCTAGGAGCAAAAATTCCAACTGAATCAATCACCTGAATGTTTTCTTTTCCTCCCTGGTCTCTAGAGATCTCAAAGGTGTTGAAAGCTATATGGGGCTGAAACCAGGTGAGCAGAAAGGAAGGGTTAAATACTCACAACCTCAAGGAAACCAGAACAAAAATTGTTGTGGGAGCCAGAGGATGCCGTACCGCTCTTTATTTATATGCCCTACGTGTTTCTGTGCCTTTCCCCTACTGCACATCTTCCCACTAAGCTGCGAGCAAGGCTCTGAGCCTGAATCGCCAGAACCCAGTGGCAGGTGTGCACCTGGCTGCACCTGGCAATACCTGCCCAAGGAGAGAGGGTGCATGGTCAGCAGGACAAGACACCAGCTCTGCTGGAGGAGATGGGGAGAAGAGCACTTCCTCTGAAGGAAGCTCATCCTGCAGTGATTCCTGGATATCCCTGAGCTTACACTTCCCAAGGAGAAACGGAAAGTCATGAGCAGAAAATAATGAAGAGCCCTGGGGGTGCCAAGGCTGGCAGCCCAGCGCCCTGGCTGAGCTCTCCTGCACCCGGGCACCTCTCCTGACAGGGCAGAGGACTGGGCTGGGAGCACCCGTGGCCACAGCCTGTCCAGCACCCAAGATAGCCCAGCAGCTGCCTGGGACCTCGGCCAGTCCCTGATTTGGATGTGACCTTTGAGTCTTGCACCACTGCCCAAGAATGGGGCCACAGCTGGGGTTTCCCTGCAGAGGGACCCCCAATCCAGGCAGCAGCAGGAGCAAGAGGAGGAGAAGTAGCCCTGCTCTGCCCTTCCCCAGCTCCTGCTTGTGCCCCAAAGGGAGCAAAGGTGTTCCAAGGGCTTGGGGTGGAAGCCAGGCGTACCCAGTAACCCTTCTGTCTCTGTCGCAGTGAGGCTCCACGACAGCATCTCTGAAGAAGGGCACCACTACCTGATATTTGACCTGTGAGTAATAGTTAAATGAGTCTCTTAATCCACCACCAGCTGCGTGCTTCCACCCTGCAGCGATGTGCTGTGTACCCTCACAGGCCCCCATCCTGAGCTTTGCCTCGTTCTCTGCTTCATCCAAGAATTCCTTGGGCAGGGTTTTAACTGAGCTTTGGTCTCCCCAGGCTGGGAAAAGGGTTCCTGCCCCCTCCCACTGTTCCCCCCTGTACATCAGAGAGGCATTTCAGTGGGTTCCCAGGGCTGAGTATGCTGCAAATCAACCCAGCTCCCTTGCGCACCGTGCTGAGATGGCCAAGTGTGACCACCCCCTGTTTTCTTGCAGGGTGACCGGCGGGGAGCTTTTCGAGGACATTGTGGCCAGGGAGTATTACAGCGAGGCGGATGCCAGGTGAGCACGGGCACACGCCAGGCCACAGAGGGGATGCAGTTGTCCCCTTCTCTTGTGAGCTGCTCCCTCCAGAGATCCTACGCATCTGGCTTTCTGCAGCATAAGCTCCTTCCGTGCTGGGAGGTGTTTTACAGCCGCTCCACAGCGTGGACTCATAAACCAGATGTGTAGTGTGAAAAAACCCCAAACCATAGCTTTCTTTAACTCACTCGGCTCCTGTGCCAAGTGTGTGTGTTTGCAGAGGGCTGCTCCCATTTGCAAGCATTTCTCTGGCATTTACCACTGGAAAGCACGAAGGAGGAACAGTCAAGACAGTCTGGGTGGGAGGATGTGCTGGAGCCCCGCTCCTTCCCACACTCCCGCTGACACTTTCCAGGTACCCTGCTGCAGAGGCAGAGGGCTGGGGGCATTGCACCCATCCCTTTGGTTCTTGCAGCCATCCAGGGGATGGCAATAGCCTCATTTTGTTTGAGGGGACGTGATTTGGCTCTCTCCAGTCTCCAGATATCACCACTCCTCTTGGCTTTGCCCCCAGTACAAGCATAGCCAGTGCAGATGTCCAAGGGGGTGGTAAACTCTATGCTCCCTCTGTCTGCATGGAAACACCTCTTATTTCTAGGCAGAAGGCAATCTCATTTAATGGCCTGCCTGCACTGAATCCACTTAAAACCCATCCTCTGATTAGTGTCATACAAATAAAATAATATACATGTAAATAAAGACCTTCTGCCTTGCACACAACTGTTTTGGAGCAGAAGCAATCATTGTTTCAGTCTTTTTCCCTTCCTTTCTCCCACATGCAGCAGAGCTGGGGTTTAATGAGCTAGATATAAAGTGAACAGACACAGCAAGAGCCACCCGCTGTACAGAAGGCCAGGGAAACGGGGCTGAAGCAAAGGAGGAGCACATCTGCTCTGCCTGGCTCTGGAGACCAGTTCTGGGCTGGCATTGTGCCTCCACCACTGATCTCCAGCTTCCCACTGGTGTTGCTTCTCTGGGGACCCCATGGTCTCTGCCATAGCCCTCATGCTCCTTTTTACCAGAGCTGAGTGTCCAGCAGCTCTGGTTGGGTCTTAATGGCTTACAACAGCTCTCCATGGATGTGTGGCTTTCAGTGGATGAGGATGCTGAGCTGTGCTGCAGGGCTGCTGGTGGGAAGCATGAGGAGGAGGACAATGGTGGGGTGAAATGCAACCAAGCAGAAGTGTCTTAAGAAATCTCTGCCTCGATGGACGCTTCCATGATCTTTCTCTTCCCTCTCACAGCCACTGCATCCAGCAGATCCTGGAGGCTGTCCTGCACTGCCACCAGATGGGGGTGGTCCACCGGGATCTGAAGGTAGGTGCTGCAAGGGAGGGATCTGGAGGAGGACATGGGGAACCCACCTGTGATGCAAAACCTCATGGAGCAATGCCTAGTGCCCTCTAGGGCAGTTGAAACAGCAGGCAGGAATGCCATGTAGGAGATCTTAGGAAGCTACAGAACAAACATCAGCTCCAGGGTGAAACAACGCAAGAGAGACCTTTGTAGACCATAATCCTCTAAGGAACTGTGTAGCAGGACAGAGCAGTTGGGAAGCACATCCAGAGCCCCAGTCCTCCTGCATGCTTTGCTGGGGAGCCTCCTTGTAACAGCAGAGCCCCCAGAGTGCTTTCGCTCCTCTCTAAGCCCCATCTCCTCCTGCAGCCTGAGAACCTACTGCTGGCATCCAAGCTGAAGGGTGCTGCCGTCAAGCTGGCTGACTTCGGCCTTGCCATTGAGGTGGAGGGGGACCAGCAAGCATGGTTTGGTGAGTAGGACTGGCCTGAGGTGGGGCACCTTTCAGCCATCATTGGCATGTTTGGCTAGCAGGGACTCCAAGAGGGACATATGTCCCCAGGAACTGAACTTTGGTTCATGGGAACACCTAAGCAGCAAGAGCCTAGGAGGCACAGTGGCTGAGGAAGAGCTTATTGGCTCCAGTTGTGCCATGGGAAGAAGCCTGATGTTGATCCAGGACACAGGCAAACAGCTCTGCAGGGACTTGGTGTGTCACTGAGATGCCATGGTGAGCCAGACAAGCCGGTGGCAGAAGCAGACCTGAGGGAGGAAAGCCATTTCCAAGTGCTGAAGGGGCACATCAGAGCACTGGAGCCTGCTGCACTGCCCTGGGGCTGGGCTGCTGCTCCTGGCTGTCGATGTTTGCTCTGCTCTCAGCAGACACTGCGGTTTATGGAGGGGCAGTGCTTGTCCCACCAGCTCAGCATGTGCCAGGGCTCTTGGGGCAGCTGGCCATGCACTGGCCGAGCT
Source organism: Clamator glandarius (assembly GCA_033459285.1). Lineage (NCBI taxonomy): Eukaryota > Metazoa > Chordata > Aves > Cuculiformes > Cuculidae > Clamator > Clamator glandarius. The sequence goes on from JAUNZM010001448.1 coordinate 48,183, forward strand.
GTGTGGTGATGGGGGCTGCCTGGCACCAGTGAGTGAGGGGTTGTCTGTCCCAGGTTTCGCTGGCACCCCAGGATACCTCTCCCCTGAGGTGCTTCGGAAGGACCCGTATGGCAAAGCCGTGGACCTGTGGGCTTGTGGTAAGTCAGGCTGGGGCTGAAATGCCAGGAGCAGGCTGGGCTGCATGGGGTGAGGCAGGCTGCTGATCCAGCACATCCCAAGTCATAGGGACTAAAACACTTCTTGAGGGGGGTCAGGGAAGGGGATTTACCCAGGAGGTGGTGTATTACTCTGGGCTGCCCCCAGTGTAGCATCCTCCTTCCCAGTCTAGTGGCACCCTCCTTGGAAGGATCAACCTTGTTTTTGCACACCCAAAGGGTCCAAGCGTGGGAAATGCCAGCTCTTTTGCCTTGCAGTGGTAGTGGATTCAGGCATTCATCCACACAGCTACAGTTGTAGGGGAGCCTTCTTCCACCTGTTTTGGGGAGGAGACATCACCCAGCCCTGATGGGACACCTGGCTTGAGGCTAGGCATGGTAGCTGCTAGAGCCGTGTATCTCCCAAGCTGCTGACCCCATCAGCGTGGAGCTGGAGCCAGCAGCAAGCCTTTTGCTCTTTAATCAGGGAGCAAATCCTTCATCCTTCTGTTTCCTTAACTTCTCAATTTCTCTGCTTGAGTTGGGCTGGTCCCATTCCTTCAGCAATGAACTCTCTCCCACTGATCCCCTGTCTCCTCTTCTGGGCAGGTGTCATCCTCTACATCCTGCTGGTCGGGTATCCACCCTTTTGGGATGAAGACCAGCACCGACTCTACCAGCAGATCAAGGCTGGTGCTTATGATGTGAGTAGGTTTATCTTGTTCTTCTCTTTCGCTGTCTCCCTACTCTCCTGCTTTCCCCACGTTGCACTCTGCTGCTTCAGAAGAGCAACCAGGACAGATTCAGACAGACAGGAGGAAGTTTCCTCGCTGTGGTCACAGGGGTTTGGCCAAGCTGCTGTGCCCCAGTGCACGCTCTGGCACATGTCAGGTCCACGTTGCAGGACAGATGGTTCTTGTCTTGAGCCAACCACCTTTCTCCTTCCATCCCTGCTCTCCAGTTTCCCCACCAGCAGCTCTTTCCAGTTGCAGCTGTCTCTCCAACCTATCCCACAGGCAGGAGCAAAGGGTTGCAGGAGAACCAACCCAAGTGCAAAAAGGACTTATGCTTCTTCCGTTGCTCCCTGCCATGTCTCACCCTGGTCCCTCTGCTCTGGCAGTTCCCCTCCCCTGAGTGGGACACAGTCACTCCTGAAGCAAAAGATCTCATCAACAAGATGTTGACCATAAATCCATCCAAACGTATCACGGCAGCAGAGGCTCTGAAGCACCCCTGGATATCGGTGAGTTTGGGAGCACTCAGTGATTGGAGTCAATGATCTAGAGATGTGCGGTTTTGCAGTGGGGGAACATCTCACTAGGAAGCACATGTTATCAAACATGCTGTCCATCCTTTTCTCCATTCTGGGAAGATGGTTCCCTCACATGGTTCCTCCCAGTGGTGTCAGAGCAGCCTTTCCCTCAAGGCTTTACAGCAGAAGAAAACCCAGAGTCTGAATGCAAACATCTTCTCCCAGGGGCATGGTGATGGGAGGGACATGCACGTTCCCAGCCCTGGTGGGGTCCAGTGTGCCACACGGCACTTGGGGAGCTTTCCCTTGGAGTGGGTGGGAGAGGTCTTGTGTTTCTCCATCCATCCACCCCAGCAGCAATCCCCTCCTGTCCCTCACTACACTCCACTGCTCTGGTTGCCAGTTCTCACTCTGAATCAGCTTCTAAAAGCAGGATGAGTCCATGGGCTTAACCCTGGGACCCGGTACCATGGGCAAACCACTGCTAAACGTGGCTGGTGAGTTGAGGGGTTAACTCAGGGGGCAGCCAGTTCTCCCTGCAACACTCCCTCTCCCCTCCCAACCAGAGCAGATCTGCTGACTCCAGAGCTGTGATCTCCTGCTGCCTATTAAAGTTTCATGTGCTGCTGCAGGCGGCTCTGGCCTGGGCTTTGCCTGCAGAGACCACACACATGTGCATGCATGCATGTGAGAGCAGGGCTGGGGGAGCCCCTTTCCCCCCAGCACCTGCTCTGAGGCGAGTCTCTCTCCTCCCAGCACCGTGCCACTGTGGCGTCATGCATGCACAGGCAAGAGACAGTGGACTGTCTGAAGAAGTTCAATGCCCGGAGGAAGTTGAAGGTAACACTCATGCTCCCCAAGCTGCAAAATGCACGATAAGGTCAATGTGGGGTTTGTTCTCTGAGTGGAAAAGGGCAGGGTGCTGTCTCTGGGTGAGGGGCATGGGGGTGGTGGGTGTTTGGGGATCCGCATTGTGAAGAGAGGGATAAAGACCAAATGGGATGGTGGTTGCATCTGGCTGGGGTTCCCAAGTGCTTGGAGGAAAGCCGTGGTGAAGGAAAGCACTGAAGCACACGGCTCCCCAGCCACTGGGGTGAGGACTTTCCCACTGTAAAAAAAGGTCCTCTTTGGGGCAGGATGTGGATCTGAGAGGCCTGATGAGACCTCTTTGCCTGATGGGCTCTGGAAATCACAGTGCCTCCTCCAGAGCCAGAGACACAGCTTGGGATGGCGCTGATCTGCAGTCAGAGCCATCAGTGCTCCAGGCCAGCACGCGACGTGGCACCAAGTAGTACAGCTGCAGGTTTCTAACAAGATTATCAAGAAAAAAAACCCCTGGCTATAAACTATTATTACTTTTCAGTTACACAAGTAATCAAATTAGTTCAGGCATACACTACAAAATAGTAATCCATTACTGTAAGAAATTAGTCTAAAGTAATCTCATTACACACTGAGCAACTAGTTAGTAGAGTCAGCTGGAAAAGTGGAGGCATTTTTATGAATGTTATTTTGCAATGATGATCTTTGCGTGGCTCCTTTGAAAAATCCCTGTCCTGCTGCTCTTAGCTGGCACGGCTTTAATTGCAATTAAATCTGGTTCCGGTCCTGGTGGCTCCCCAGCCGCCAGCTGCTGTCTCTGGGTCAATGGAGTCAGGATACATCTAGGGCAGGGCAGAGACATAAACGTGCCTTGGGGATATTTAATATCCCTTTAATCGGCAGTTTCAGAGAATGCAATCCAATGCCCTGCTGCTGGGGATACGGAGGCGGGTACCAAGGGTTGCTTTTGATGGCAGGAGGAGAATATCACCCCGTGGGCCAGTTTCCTTCCAGAGAGGTGGCCAGGGGGCAGGTGATGAGCAGGGCTTTCCTCCCCCAGGGCTGTGGGAAGTGGTAGAGGTTGGGGGGGTGTGGGGCTGGGGCCCAGCACACTCTTTCCTTCTGCCTTCTGTGTCTTTCAGGGAGCCATCCTCACCACCATGCTGGCTACCAGGAACTTCTCTGGTAGGTGCTGTCTCTGGGGCTCATCTCCTTGTCTTACAGGGTGCCCAGCGCAAACAAGTAGAGTCTCTGGAGAGCTTGGGTGTGGCAACAGAGCTGAGGTTGCAGCCTGGTGCCTCTGGAGATGCGTGACATGGGCAGCCTGGTGCCTCTGGAGATGCATGACGTGGGGTAGTGGTGGTCCAGCCTGCACCTCCAGGGTGGCTGCTAGCTTGAAATGCAAAACAAAGGATGTCTGGCTGAGGCACAGCAATCTCCAAGGTTATAGGTTTTGGGGGTTTGTATGCGCCCAGCCACCTGGCTTGTGCTGGCGTGAATGTGCAGGGGCAGCCAGGCTCAAGGCAGCTGGTGTTGTGTCCTCCTGGAGATGCTTATGACTTGGGGAGAGCATCCTCTGCACTGGGAAAGTATCAGAAAAGCCCCTGGATGCCACTGCAGGCTGTCTAGTTGGGTAGGAGGGTGCTGGTCCCGCGCGGCATCCCACTCCCTTTCTGCCTCCCTGCACAGAGGCACAGGAGCAGGCACAGAGCACAGAAGCCCACTCAACGCATGGAAAGAGGTCTTAGTGCAGCCACAAGGCTGTCTGCCCCAGTGCCCTTGCCGAGAACTATCCCCTCTGGGGACACCCTGGTGCCTGGGGACAAGCCTTGCAGCTGGGATTTCCCAGGCAGGGATCAGCAGATCCCTGTGATTCCCAGGCACGGAACCAAAAGGGAGCCGGGTGACATGCACTTGCTGTCACCTCCAGTGCTCCCCGGTGCTGGGGGTGGCCCTGGCAGAGGAGCCGCAGTGGGATGCCCGGCACACCAGCTGAGCTGGCTGGTGGTGGCTGTTTGGTGTTAGATGGGTTTTTTAGGGTGCTTCATCAAGGTGCCCCAGGAGTCAGGTGTAGCTTTTGGGCTGGGGGGAGATGGGGGCTGCTGGGAGAGAGCCACAGCCAGGGCTGTTCTCCACATTTGTCGAGGGGAGACCGTGCTGACACATTTAGCACTTGTGGGCAGAGTGAGGCAGCTGGAGAAGTCCAACAGCTGGGGGTATCCAGTGTCGGGCCTCACGCCGGGAGAGGCAGCGGACATGGAGCATCAAAGAGCAGGAAATTCAAAAGCATCTCTTGTCGCGCTGCCCATCCCACGCGCAGCCCAGGCGGTCGCTGGTGGCCTTGCCCCGCAGCGTGGCGGGGCTGGCGGGCGATAGGGTTCCGTGTGGGGCTGAGCTGCAACCATCCCACCCTGCTCTGGGGATGCAGGGGGGAGCGGGGTGGCTTGTGCAGCCTGGGGCAGTGCCGGCAGCGGGAGGTGGGCACCAGGGATGGCGTCTGCTTTTCATCATTGTCAAAATGTGGGCTGCAGCTGTCGGGCCGGCGGGCCGGCAGCACATGATCCCGGCTGCATGGGGCTAAAATTAGAGGGCGGCAGGCGGGCAGCCCATTCCACCACGCTGCATGGCAATCGGTCACCAGCACCGCTTGGCCAGAGCCCCCTCTGGCCACCTCTGAGCCACCCCAAGGACTCGCTGGGACATTAGGAGACGACGGGTCATGCTCCTGGCCAAGAGCCACCAGGGTCAGGCGGCACGGTGCTGGCAAGGTTGCCCCTGAGCTCCCAGAGACTGCACCGGGGATCGCTGGAGAGAGGACAAAACCCAACGGCTGGTCCCACGGGGTCGCCCTGTTCTGCCGTCTGGCACCATGCTGCTGATCCTCTGCCTCCTGGTCTTGGTACCCTGCCTCGCTCTCCTAACCTCCTTCCTCCTCTCTCCAGGAGGCAAAAGTGGTGGCAACAAGAAGAATGACGGCGTGAAGGTAAGTCCCCTCCCCGCTGCTCTCTCCTGCCTGCCTCTCTGGTGTTTGGGGTGGCAGCAGGGGTCTCCGTGCCCTGCTGGCTTTCCCCACAACACCCAGCGCTTTGAAGGGCACCTGTTGGCACGGCTGTCCCAGCGTGTCCTCATGCCACCCACTCAGCTCCTGCCACAGGAGGCTTGGCAGTGTGGTGAGTGGGGGGAAAAGGCTGGCACCGCAGGAGTTTGTGTGGGGAGGGGGGCAATCCACTGCTGTTTCATTGCCTGCAAAATGCACCGCCCCTTGCTGTCCCCAAGGATGGGGAGAGGGGACACAAAAAGGCAGCTTTGCAGCCCCCAGCCACGGATTCAGCCTGGGAGCAGCTCTCAAGATGGGCAGCTGCATCTCCTGCTTGCCCTGCATGTGTCCCACTGTGGCTGGTGGGGCTGGGTTCGCCTCCCAGCTCCTGTCCCATTCTGTTCCTAAGGGCTGATGTGTTGCTGGGTGAAACCCTCGTTAACCCTCTTGGAAGCACTGCTGGCCCCATGTGCACAGTGCAGACAGAGCAAAAGAACTTGGTGATGCTCTAAAAACAAGCCACTGCTTGCTGGACCTTGTTTCTTGGGCTGTAGAGACCTCCGGTTTGCCTGCTCCTCTGAGATGGGCCCACAGCTCTTCTTCAAGTTCAGGTGGCTCCTGAAAGCAGCAAAATTGTGCTGCTGAGCAACTCCTTGGGATGATACGGAGATGTGGTGATTAGCAAGCTCTGTCAAATTCCTCCTGCAGGAAGGAATGGTCCATGTGGGGGTCTTCCTCTCTGTACCTGTTCCCTTCATGAATAAAAGTGATCGCTTAGCAGGGGAGAGGTGGTGTGATCACATCCCCTATTGCAAAGCAGGAGGGTGTGGTGTCAGGCAGAGCTTTGCAGAGCACAGCTGCTGTCCTTCCTCCATCCCTTTCACAGGGACCCGGCTGTTGGGCTGTGAGGGGTGCAGGGTTTTGGAAGATCAGAACCTTTAGCTGGTTTCTTCTCTCCTGAGTCCAAAATGGTCAGTGGAGCCAGAGGTCTAGGGATAGCTTGTATTTCTCCCACTCCTTCCAGGCCCAGTGGCTGGGACAGGACATGCCTGCAAGGCTTGAGAGCATGCATGACCCTCCAGACCTGGGCTCAGGTCCACAACAGACCATTCTAGCCATGCAGTGTTGTTCTGCAACATGAAGCTGATGGCCTGCATTGCTATGAGAGGACACTGCTTTGGGCTGTGGTGTCAGGATATCACATGGCTTCTAGGACAGGATTGCTGGGTTTGGACAACAGTGTTGGCGCAGAGGAGATAGGTCCCATGGGAGTCAAAGCAATCCATCTGCCAGCTGCTATTGTCCTCTTTTCTGCTGCTCTGGTCCTGGCTGGTTCTGGGAGTCGCCTGAGAAGTGACACCACAGGTTAAGCTGACTTGGTATGAGTTGCTGGAGAACAGGTGAGAACAATCAGGAGATGCATTTTTAAACTGGAAAAGAAGAGATTGGTGGATGGAGAGGGTTCACAGGCATGGCCCTGAATCTATTTTTCCAGCAGAAAAGGGACAGCCTTGAATATCTTCTCTAGCACTACCGGGATGGTGTGATGGTAGAAGACCATTTGCCAGTCCAAGTTGCTAAAGATGCTCCCTCCTGGAGGGAGGGAGCTTTGAGGACAGCCATTATTCTGGGAAGAGGGGCACTAGATGTCGTAGCAAAATAGCTTATTTGGGTAAACGGCCTTCTGGCCCCTCACAGAAACTCAGCGAGGACGTCTGGTTTTAGATTGGAATCAGAGAGGCTGTTTTATATCCCAGGTCCTCAGTTCTTTGCTGGTGAGTGGGGAGCAGTGGGTGAGGCTGCGTCCTGACTACAGTTTACCAGCCGACACTTGGCTCAAGAGGGTGTACGAGCTCTGGAGAAGGAGTTTGCTTTCTTATTGCTCCCTTTCCAACAAGTGGAGGGGAGACAGTCTGGCTCAATGGCCAGGAAGGCAGAGGAGGAGAAGACAAAGTAGAGGCAAGCTCATTCCCGGCAGATTGCTTGTGCTGGCCACCTTCAGTGTTACCATTCCCACCTTGCATTCCAATGCTCAGTCTCAGGGAACTTGCAGTGTAACCCACTCGTGGGGGCACAGGGATGCTGGGTGCTCTGTGTGAAGCTTTATTGGCCCACCACAGGCAGCTGGCACACATCAGGTCATCACTGGGAGATGCACATTTCTTCCCATTGTGCTAGAAAAGTGAGGCAGGACCCTGGAAACCTGCCTTGGGCAGGTGGGAAGGGAATGATCCTGCCTGCTCAGAGCCAGGCTCTAAGTCAGGCCACATGGTACGGTTTGTTGTCAGAAGGGTTGTGTCCCTATTTTGAGAAATTTGCTGCACTGACCATCCCCATGAGCAGCCACCCCTGCTGTTCTTGCCCAGAGCTATGCAGGTGGGCAATAGGTGCTGGTGCTGTGCTCCAGGCTGCACAGCCCTCCAGCCCTGGGACAGTGCTAGCCCAGGCTCAAAGGGCATGAAATTCACCCTCCTAAGGATGTTCCTCCCCTACCAAAAGCATTCACGGGACCAAAAATCCCCCTGAAGCCCTCCTCTGCATTTGTCAGAGGTCTTCAGGTCCCAGTAGCGATGATACCTTCACTGCCCTGTGTAGTGTCACATCTAGTCACATCGTAAACTAATGAAATCACTGCCTCATGTTGCATCCTGTCCCGTCCTAAATTAATGAGCTCACTGCCCCGTGTTGCATCCTGTTACTGTATGTCCAGACTCAACGCGGTCACTGCTTTGTGTTGCATTCTGTTGCGTCTAAAATTTCTGCAGTTTACTGCCCCGTTTCATGTCCTTGGCTAGCAAAAGCTGTCAGCCCTTTCCTGCAGACAGCCCAGCTCCGGTGGCTCTGTTTCCCATGAGGTTCCTTCTGAAACACCGCAGCTCACTGCCCTTTAGGACATCTGTTTAGTGAAGGAAGGGTGAGGATTAACGTAGGACCTAGCAAGGAAGGGGAGAGCTGCGCTGGCTGAGGGGGAAATGCAGTGACTGCGCTGGTGGGAGCCAGTTAGGATGTGAAAGGAGCAATGAGGGGAATGGATATCAGCTGGTTTTTACACTGCAGCCCACCTGTGCACCTAATGGGTCTCTCTTCCAGGAGTTTTGCACAGTGTGTGCTGCTTTTTCCTGTGCAGGGCAGGCAGAGCTGGTGCTTCCTTAAAGATGCTGGTAAAAGGCTTGTTATTGGCACTGTAGCTTTTGAGTCCTGCACACTGATGTTTCCCATTGCCTGCTGTGATTCTTCCCCTGGGAGATGGAGATGAAGAAAGAGCACAAGGCCAGCATGTCCATGCCCCTGTCTCCTGGCTAAATTCAAAATGGAGACAGGAAGCAGAGCACAGAATTAGATCAGTATTGCAAGCAGAAACATGGCTATGAGGTCATCCAAACTAGAAGTCATCAAGCCTAGTGGTAGCTGTGAAGGACAGAGATAAATATGTGCATGTGTGAAGTGTTCTCTTTGGTAGAGACTTCCCACATGGTGCGCCTGCCTTGCAGGGTTGAGTAGCAATAGCCATGCTGGCTTTAAACCAGCCAGCTCAGTACTGGTCCAGATCCAAAGCTAATTGAGTGCCTCCACAGTAGTCAGCAGCTTGGGCAGATGCACCCAGAACAGCTCCAGAGTCTGTAAATGTCAGTATGGCATTCACACTGGCCACAGGGCTTTGCAGATGGTGGAGCTGCCTTAGCTTGTCAGCGTCCCACTCCTATTCCTGTGAGCTTGCTGGCCTGGTCACAAAGTCACCAGAGTAGTCATTGACTCCTAGAGGACTCCCTTTTGGACTAGACAGATCCTTAGGCTGACCAACACCAGAGATTGTGGCAGGTCAGGAGAGAAAGCATGGGGAGGGAGCTGGCATGACACTAGCAGCACCGCAGCAAGTGGCACATCCTTACAGGAGCACCAGATTGTCCTCTGCCCTGTGCCTTTCATTTGCCCCTCCATAAGGACCATGAAGAGTGGCTCAGGAGCTGCTGCCTCTCACGTGCTGCTCTCTGCCTTTCTCACTCTGTGTCAATTCCTGTTCCATCTCTTCTCCTTGTTTTTCCAGAAAAGAAAGTCCAGTTCCAGCGTTCAGTTAATGGTGAGTGTCCTTCGTCTTCCTCAATGCCGATATTGCTGGGCCTCTCCATGTGTTCCAGCTTCCCCTGTTTTTGGAAGTTACCTCGGGGTAGGGAAGAAGGGACAGCGGGGTTGGAGGGAACATCCTCAAAGCCGTATCACCCACAAACCCCCATTAACAGGGTTGGTGCAGGCACTTGCTGGCCACCAGCTGGTGGGAAGCCAGCCCTTGTTCTTGCTGATGGGTTCTCATGCCGTTTCTCCCAGTTCTCCTGACTCAGGTCTGCAGGCTGCATCGGTCCAAGGAGCCTTGGAGAAACACCTTCCATGCCTCTGCGGGGACTGTATGGTCATGGGACACCTTGCCAACCTACATCGGGGTATTATGGGTAATACATAAGCAAGGCTCTGCTGGGAAGAGCTAGCAGAGCCATTGCTCTAGCTCCGCTAGCAGAGTCACCTTGATGGGGCTCCTGGAGAGAGACAGGGGGTCAGTACCCCCTACCCCCACAAATCTGTGTAGTGCTCAGCTGTTTCTTGAAAGAGCTGTGTCTCAGCCTTCGGTGGTCCATGTGGGTCTTGGAAGCACTCTGTTTTATTGTATGTTTCTCTCCCTACTCTGCGGTCAGTGTGGTCTCTCTCACTCCTGCACAGTCCCCTCTTTCTCATCCCAGCTCCTCTTCGCTGTTAATTTGTACATCTCTCTCTTTATCGTACAGTCAACATGGTGTCTTCCACCCCTGCACAGCCCCTCTCCGTGCCCCTCTGGCAACGCTTCTAGGAACCCACCAATCTGCCCCGGATTGGCCCCCATCTCTGTCCCCACAGGCATCGGTAGGAAAGGCAGCACTGTTCCTATGAGACCCTCTGTAGCCCAGCTCTTGTGCCCTTGGCTACAAGAAGTGGAGGTCAGGGAGGGCTCTGCCAGTGCTGCCACAGAGCTGTGGTTGAGGACGGGTTGGACCTGCTGGTGTTTTACTTGGTTTCTGACCGTTGGCACAGTCGAAGCTGTGGGTTCGGACTCGGGGGGCTGTCAAACACACGAGCTCCATCTGGTGTGGGGAGAAGACGCCTCTCACCGTCCCATCTCTCCTTTCTGTTCTTTGCTCAGGAATCGTCAGAGAGCACCAACACCACCATCGAGGACGAAGACACCAAAGGTACCTGCAGGGAGCACATAAGGATGTGGGCAGGATGTTTCAGAGGGGTGCCCCAGGGTCATTGGTCTTACCACCCCTAATGAGATATTGGCTATGACAAAACCCGCCACTGGCAAGCTCTCGGGGCTGTTCAGAAGTAGCTTTGGCTCCTAAGGGGTGAAACGCCAGCAGTGGTTTCACTGCTTTGTTGCCACCACAAGTGGTTGGGACACTTCTAGCGAGGACATGGGGCTCCCCAAAGCAGGGATGGTTCCTGAAAGCAGGTATGGAAATAGAAGGGACAGCAGCCTGTCCACCCGCTCCTCTAAAATAAATGGCCCTTTGAGAAAAGCCTCTAGGGGAAATCCCTGCCTCCTGCCTGCCAGAGCCAGCTTTCTAAGAATAACCCAGGGAATAATTTATTGGTGATAATTTGTAAAGTCTTTCAAAGAAGTGATCTCGGCACAAAGCAAGATGGACTTTGGCCTGATGTGAAAGTTAATGAGATGTTTGTCCTCCTGGGGAGTGGATCCCTGAGTGTGGATGCAGAGGGAAGTGGTGCTTAGGAAAGAGATGTCGTCCATTCTGAGTGACTCTCAGGAACACACTTCCTCACCTTTCATTAGCCACAGTACAAAGGAAAATTAAGTCAGGCATGATGCTGATTTGCATTTGAAGCAGAGCCTTGTTAATAAGCCCAAGGATACTTCTGACAGCTCCTCCACAACCCTGGGAGCTCGACCTGCTTTTGCAACCCAGCCCATTCTCAGCTGAGCTGGTAGTGCCCTGGCTGCTAGCTCAGGGTGGCTAGCAGCAGCGGCACAGGGCCGTGCCTTTCATGGGGTTCCTCATTGTGTATCTCAGGGTGGATGGTCACATCACCCACCTGTCCTCCCCTCAAGCTGAGACCCTCTCCTCCCATCTCGGAGGGAGGAGAGAGCATCCTTGGTCCAGCTTGCTCTGAGTTTGTGGGGTAGAAAGCCCTGGCTTGGCAAGGCTTCACAGCCAAGACCAGCCTTTGCCACCTTTTTGGGCTGAGGGCAGCTCACCACTTGGTGATTAACTCTTTTGCTCTTCAGGAAAATGCAGGGAGTTTCAGTTCTGCCATGACTCTGCAGGACTTTCATCTCTGGGAATAAAGAGCCTTTCTTCACATCTCTCTCCCAAGTCCTTCTCCTCATTTTCCCCTGGATGGTTTCTAATGACACCTAATGTCCCACCTCACTGATACTGCAATGCCTGCACTTTTGGTTCACATTGTCCTTTTATTTCCTTTTTCTCTTTAAACCAACAGTACGGAAGCAAGAAATCATTAAAGTCACAGAGCAGCTGATTGAAGCAATAAGCAATGGAGACTTTGAATCCTACACGTGAGTGTGCCCAGCAGGTGTTTGGATTGGGACTGGGGCTCAGCCCCCCAGAGTGGGTTCTCTCACTGCTGCCCAAGGCAGGATGATCTGGTTGATGTGGTGGTGGGGCATGGAGACCATCTAAGAGAAACAAGGGGCATAATTTTCCAAACCTGTTGTTTCTCCCACCCTAATCTGCTCACATCTCTCTGCTCTTAATATTGTGGATGAGCCCACTTTCTGGTTTGCAGAAAAATTAATAACTGTGAACATGATTTATGGTGGAAGAAGGAACACTGCATCCACGGTATCCATTATATCCAGATTGCCACAGGCTTCTTGGAAGTGTAACTAATTTCTACTCATTGAGCTGATGCTCCTCAGAGTTTCTTCTGTGTCCAAGGCCTATTTAATTAGTGATTTCTGAGCAAGTGCAGGCCTTCATTCCTGCCTCAGAGAATTGCAGCAGGGATATTTTGATACAGAGCAGAGAATATGAGATTTTCCCCACTGTTTTTCTTTATTACAAAGAAGTCGTCAGTATTCTGAGAGATTCAGTTGGAGGTGGTGAATGATGGAGAATTCACCCTGCCTCGCTCTCCTGGCTGCAGTCAGAGGGCTGGAGGTGAGGTGGAGTGGGCTTCACGCAGAGTGCAGGTTGAGGTCAGACTTCTACTTAAATTATTCACCAATGTGGAGGCTTCTTGGTCTCAGGCTGAGGGAGAGTTATCCTGAGCACGAGCCATTTGGGTTTTGCAGGCTCTCACGTCAGAAGCAGCAATGTAACCTCTTACTTTTATGTCCCTTTCCTGCCTCCTCAGGAAGATGTGTGACCCTGGAATGACTGCCTTTGAGCCCGAGGCTCTGGGCAACCTTGTGGAAGGCCTGGATTTTCACCGATTCTACTTTGAAAACCGTAAGCAGCCCCCTTGCCTCCCAAGAGACCCTTCCCACCTCCCGTAGGCTCAACTGCGTCTTGATTTCCATCAGCTTGCTGGAGAGAGTAGGGTAAGGGTGGCTTTGGGAGCATCTCTAGCTGATGTGGAAGATCTCAGCAGGAGATGAACCAAGTCTGTTAGGCCAGCTAGGGCCAGTCTATATGCAGAGGAGTTGTGTGGTTTGCTGTTTTCTATATAGTCTCATTCTGAACCCACCCGTGCAGCATTTACTCAGCCCTTAGAAGCAGTGAGCTTAACCCAAGCATCTCCCCTTCCCATGCTGCTGCTTCTTGGGCAAGAGCCACCCAAACTCCTTCCCCTGCCCAATGCTGTCTGTACTCATCCCCTTTCCAGTGTGGTCCCGGAACAGCAAGCCCGTGCACACGACAATCTTGAACCCCCACATCCACCTGATGGGAGACGAGTCTGCCTGTATTGCCTACATCCGCATCACACAGTATGTGGATGCAGGAGGGATCCCTCGCACTGCCCAGTCTGAGGAAACCCGTATCTGGCACCGTCGGGATGGCAAATGGCAAATCGTCCACTTCCACAGATCTGGCGCACCCTCTGTCCTACCGCAGTAAGCCCTGTGAGGCTCCGGGGATGGGGCAAGGGGGGAAGAAGTGGATGGTGTGGGCTCCTTGTGGCACTGAGGCTGCAAAGCAGATGGGATCTGATGGGGAGAGGGATGCTCCGCCAAAAGGATAATTGAAGCAAACTCTCTCTCTGCCTGGTTTGTGTTTTGTAGCTGAAATGCAGTCCTGCCCGTGTGGGGTTTGTCACTGACTATCAAGGGGAGACCTCCTCCAACATCTTTACCTGTGGGACTTTGGCTGTTGACTCTGCTGCTTGGTTCCTGCTGGAATAACCCCCCGCTTCTCACCGCACACATGCAACAGCTCTGCCGGCGCTGCGCAAGCATCCCATTGAACTCTCCCACCTCACCGGGGCCATGGCACTGGGTCCCCTTCCTCTGCATGAACCATGGAAAGTTAAACCATGAACCTAAACCCAAGCATCTGTCCAGCGAGATGATGTGTGCCAGGATCAAGGCCTTCATCCCCATCTGCATGGAGTTACTGCAACCCTCCACTGCCTGGCACGACTCCTGAATTGGGCTTGGACTCATCATCCACCTTCATTTCAATCTCTGCTGGGAGGCCCCTGAGGAAGAGGAGGCAAGGGGGCAGTTTTGAACCACTCTGTGCTGCACTCTCCCTGGGCACTGGAGAATTTTGCTTTGCTGCTATCGAGGTCCCCATGTGCCACTGTGGCTCCCACTTGCTCCTGACCCAAGCTCTCCCGCGTCCCAGCAGCCTTGGCCAGGGAACCACAGTTTATACCTTTTGCAAAGTCTGGCTTCTGTGTGCCCCTGGGCAAGGAGGACAGTGTTCAGATGGGTGAGTAAAGGTGATCTTTATTTTCCCTTCACTGGAGCGCAGGCTGGCTCATTCCCAGAAGGCTGAATAGGTTTGTGCCCTGGCCTCAAGTGGCTGTCATGCCAAGAGGGATGCTCTCCATCTTTCCTCTCTTGTCCCCTCGGAGTAGGAACCAGCGAAGCTGGGAGAAGAGAGGAGGAGAAAGGTGACTGCTTCCTGGCACCACATTGGCAGGGCTGGGAGTCGGGGCTCTCCCAGCCGTGCTGTGGTGGTAGCACCACTCCTGCGCCCTCCTCCCCACCCACCATCCAGCCTGGATCTTTTATCCCAGCACCCAGCCCTGCTCCTTGCATGCAGCACCCAGCACTCCTCCGTGCCCAACTCCCAGGCTGGGACAGGGGGCAGCTGAGCTGGCTGCCAGCTCGGGGCGCCAACTTCCATCACCCACACGACTCCTTCCAGCGATGACAAGGAATGCAAGCTTTATAAAGTATAATAACAAAACTCTGCAGAATCTGATCGTGCTTCAAAGAAAACAACCAAGCCTTTAGCTGTCTTCTACTTTGAGCGCATGCCTTTTTATAGGGAAAAGAAAACATCCTACCGTGTATTTCGTAACTTGATTTTGAGTATTTGCTGAAATGGATCTTTATGTGATAACTAGAAACATTCAACTGTTTAGGGAAAGGGGGAAGTCTTGGGAGTTGCTGATTTTTGTTGCGTTTACATTTGGAGAGGGGTTGTGCTGCCACGATGCCCCCCACCTCGTCCCACAGTACTGGGTGGACGAAGACACGTGCTTGCCCGGGGCACCCACCTCTAGAGGCATCTCTCTCCCCAGGGCACCTTCTTGCACCCTACGGGTCTTCCTCCAGGGCAAACCCCAGCAATGGATCTTGGGGAGCCACTGGGACATGGCTTTCAGAACAGAAGACGTGTCTGGGAAAGGGAATTTTGGTCTCACCTCTTTGCTGTTAGGTAGAGGTCTGAGGGTGGGTGTTTTCCCGGCAGTTCTTCTGTTTCTTGTTCTCTTTTTTCCTACTGGAACCTCTGCTCTTTGACATGAGACTCCTGAAGCGCTGCTGCCCTGGGGGACTTTCTAGCTGCACTCTCTTCATCTGCATGGCATTTAACTTTCTAGACGGTGCGTGTGTTGAAAAACAAAGAAATGAACAAAAAAAAACCAACTTGTTTTGGACATAAAAAAGCTAAAAAAAGAAAAAAAAAGGAAATGTTTTCTCCATGTAAATTCTGAGCGTGTATTTTGCCTTTTCTGTGGTTTTGAATGCTTTGCTCACTGTCAAGACAGGGATGGCTGCCACGCAAAATGCAGCCGCATCCTTGCAGACTGCAAAAATATTTTCCCACTGGATTGAGGGGTAGAAATCCAAACCACTGGGGCATGAACAGGCCCTGAGAGGTGTTCCAGTGTGTCCTGCTGTGCCGGCAGTGCAGTGGTTGCTGGAAATGTACATAGGAGATGCCTTTTGTGGGGCAAATCACAGGTTTTCCACAGGTGTAGATGGGCATTCCTATGCTCTTGGTGGACCTGTGCTGTTTGACTGTGGAGCTACATTGGCCCACAAGAGATTGTCCTCAAAGCAGGGAAATCCATGCAGGGAGAGGATTAGCTTTGAAAGTAGAGTCTGGGTGTTTTTACAGATCTATTTTACTTCCTGTAGTCATGTAGTGCTGAAGTTTTTTTTTACTTTTCAAAGGAAGGACTCGGCTCTTTCACGGTTCTCTCTCTCCCTCTCCAGAGCTGTGTCTGAAATGTGTCATCCACCTCCTGATGCTCAGACTCTCTGTGTATCAGGAGTATTTCTGGGGATCAGTATGAGATGGACGAGGAAGGAGGAGGTCAGAGTGTGGCTCTGCGTGGGGGCTGTAAGGCAGATGTGATATCAGCCTGGTTCTGGAGCTGTTGCTAGTGTGGACCTCAGGTGGGCTGTGAGGGTGAAGATGCTCCAGCAGCTGTTGCTGGAGAAAGTTCTGGGACAGAGGGTGCAGTGGGGTTTTCTGGGGATGACAGAGGGGTTGCTAGGGTAGACAAAATCTTTCATGGAGAGCACACTTTGAGCAATTGCTGCTAGGAAGGAACATCTTGGTTTCCAGGAAAGCTTTGAGTTGTCTTCTTGGAGGTGGTTTGTCTTGAGGCTTCCCTACAGCCATCTCCCCAAGGATAGGTTCCTCTGGAGGCAGCTGGATATCCTTGCAACACCTAAAATGCTTCTGATCCTTTCCAAGGGAAGCAGAGTCTGGGGTTTCAACTCCATTCTAGTCTTCCTGTCAAGCTGAAGCCTGACCACGGAAGATCCAACTTCCCGACCTGCCCACTCTGGCAGCATTAAGCACCTGCACTTTAGGGGTCTGTTCTGCCTGGGTTCTCTTCCCCAACTTTCACTCCTTCTCCGGAGTGGGTGCCTGGATCTCCAGAGCATCTCTGAGCAAGCACTGATACATCACCACCCTTTCTTTCAGTAGACATAGTGGACAGCCACTCTACCTGTCTTCCTTCACATTTCCTGATTTCTCCTAAACTTGCAGAAAAACTAAACAAATAATCAACTGCCACCATCATTCTTGTGCTCACAGAGCCAGGGCTGCTCACATTATGTCTGTACTTTTGAGCTATTGGTACCCTCCCTGGCATGTGCTCACTGGCATCACCCCAACAATTCCACTATGGTTCTGGGAATGACAAGGTCCTTGTTGGGATGGAGTTTACCACCACAGACTTCCTGTCCTCATTGGCCACAAGGCCGGAGATCAGGCTGCAGCACGTTTCACTGGGTATTGACAGAGCCTGGCTCATCTGGTCTCTTCACCATCTGGGTCAAACCAAGCTCAGAAGTCCCCCAACCCGATCATCTCTTTCACCTCTCACAGACCACAGGAGATATCTGAGTGGAAGCACTTGCTGTTGTGGTCTTGGGCTCCCAGTTCCACAGGTGAGCTTGGGCATTGCATGTTTTCCCTTTCTGGCTGCCAGGGTCTGGCTGCAACATCATAATTTCTTGGGTCTTGCTGATGCATCCATTTTGGAAGAAGAAGAGGACACTCCTGTGCCTCTGCTTTTGCTGGAGGAGCAGACATTCTGCTCCTTACCCCAGCCAGGCATGGCCTGGAGAGCTGTCTTTCACCCCCACCTAGAGTAAATGCCCCTTCTGCCAGGCACTGAAGCCCCATCTGACCCCAAACCTGCCTCCCATCCCTTTGTCCTCCATGAATTGATGTCCCCATGGAGCCCTAGAGG
The DNA here is from genome assembly GCA_033459285.1 of Clamator glandarius. Lineage (NCBI taxonomy): Eukaryota > Metazoa > Chordata > Aves > Cuculiformes > Cuculidae > Clamator > Clamator glandarius. The sequence goes on from JAUNZM010001448.1 coordinate 65,548, forward strand.
TTGGAGCAGGCAGAAGCACCCATCTGCTTCCTCTTTGAGCTCACAAAGCTCATGAGCTCTGCAGCCATGGCAGGGTTGCTGGAGAGGACCGGCAAACAGCAGTACTGTGTTTAAGAGGGCAGCCACATAGCCCCAAGGACCAAGAGGTTTCTGTCAGCAAAAGATCCCATAACCATCTCCTCTGATCATCCCAGAAGCTGAGTTAACGCTTCTTCCCCACTGCAGGTCACATCTTATGGTGGACATGACCCTCTTGATGCAACAACCATCCTCCTCCTACCATTTCCAAAGGTACAGGTCCCAGCCCATCCATACCAGACAGGGAAACCTAGATGTGAACAGGCTGTGGGAATATCAGAGGAGGGGCTGGTGTCCCTCTGCCATCTTTCCCCTGAAGGTGACCCACCGGCTCCCTTCCCTTTGGCTGAATGTCTATCCCACCTGCAGATTGACGAGGAGTGGAAGAGGGGGTGGTGGAGGGGTCTGTATTGAGCGGCTCTTTCCTTCTTTGGGTTGTTGTCCTTTTTTCTAACTGTTGCACAATTTTAGGGCTTTTGTAACATTTTATGGACAAGCAGGGAAAATAACAGTGATTTAAGAAAAAAAAAAAGAGATATCTCTCTCTTATATATTATATATATAAAAATATATACTTACAGGAAATCTCTATGGAAATATTTATTTAAGATGATTGCAAAAAATATATTATAATTAAAAGTATACCAAGCTTTGTCACATAACAAAACAATCAGGCCCCGGGGAGGGGTAACTGCCTGTCCCCTCGTGTCTGTCAGTCCGTACGGTTGCAGCTGAAGCCTTTCTCTTATCTTTTTGTACGTGCACTCGAACTGTCGAGCAGTGTGACCGTGTTGGATTCAGTGGGAGCTTGATGTGGGGGGAGGGACTGATTTTGTTTCCTTTTCCTTTGTTTCTTTGGAACCTGTGGCTGTGAACAGAATGATCACTGCTCAAATCGGATGCTCTGTTTGGGGAGGGTGGGGGGGTGCGGGAGGGAGGGCGAGTGTCTGTTTTATTCTTGGTGTTCAAGTGCAATAAATAGCTACCAACTTCTGAGCATGGAAACGGATGATTCTCCGTCACTGTAGTGACTCAGACTGTCTGCCACCACCTTGTCCCTCCATCACTGCACTCCTGTCCTCGAAAGCATCAAGGCTGGGATTAAACCTTGGGCAGCCTGCAGGATGCTGGTATCCTGGGCACTGCCTGCTCCTCACTGCGGCATCACTGGGGCTGTGGGAGAGCCTGGGGCTCAATGTCACCCCCCGACTTGGCTCACCCCAACCCAGTCCTCTCCCCAGGGAGAGGGATCTGGGTCTGCAGGTGTCTGGGAGCTGCCTGGGGCTGGCTGGGAGATGGGGGCCAAGCTATCACCCTTGCTCAAAGAAGAGTTTTTTGGGAGCTGGTGCTGCAGTGTCTAGGACACAGAAACCCTCCACGAAGCCCAGGGTGGGTTTGAGAGGCTCTTGTGGGCACCTGCTGGGCTTTGCCCCTGTAGACAGGATGGTACCCTGAGTGGGGGCTGCCACAGTCCCAGCTGTGGTCCCTCTGCTCACCAAGGGTCCCCAAGTTGAGTCGCTGCCCTCCTCCCTCCATACTGTGCTCGGTTTTGGGCCCCTCACTGCAAGAAGGACATTGAGGTGCTAGAGAGTGTCCAGAGAAGAGGAGCGAGGCTAGGGAAGGGGCTGGGGAACACGCGTTATGGGAGGCGGCTGAGGGAACTGGGGTTGATTAGCCTGGAGAAAAGAAGGCTGAGGGGAGACCTTATCACTGTCTACAACTGCCTGAAAGGAGGTTGTAGCAAGGTGGGTGCTGGTCTGTTCTCCCAAGTGACGGGCGATAGGACTTGGCCGCAAGTTGCCCCAGAGCGGGTTCAGATTTGACATGCTGGGGTTGCTCAGCCTGGAGAAGAGAAGGCTCCAGGGAGACCTTTAGGGCAGCTTCTAGTGCTGAAAGGGGCTCCAGGAAAGCTGGGGAGGGGTGTCGTACAAGGGCATGGTTTAAATTGGAAAGGGGGAGATTTAGACTAGACATTAGGAAGAAATTCTTCACAATGAGGGTGGTGAGGCCCTGGCCCAGGTCGCGCGGGGAAGCTGTGGCTGCCCAGCCCCTGAAGGGGTTTAAAAGACGGGCCGAGGAGGCGCTGTGGCCGAGGGCAGGTCCGGGGGATGAAGGTGTCTCCTGCTCCCAGCAGGGGGCAGCACGGCCCCGCCAGGCCCGGCACGGAGCTCGGAGGGAGAGGCCTGAGTACCCCTGAGGGCGCCGGGAGGGGACGAGGAAGATGACATCGCGCCCCAGGCCGTGGAATTATGGAATGTCCTGGAGCTGTAAGGGAACAGAGATCGCCGAGTCCAGCTCCTGATGTTGAGGCTCTGGAGCGTGTCCAGAGAAAAGCAATGAAGTTGTGAAGGGGCTGGAGGACAAGAGGAGCAGCTGAGGGAACAGGGGGTGTTTAGCCTGGAGAAGAGGAGGCTGAGGGGAGACCTCATTGCTCCCTGTAACTAACTGAAAGGAGGTTGTGGAGAGGAGGGTGCTGGGCTCTTCTCCCAAGGGACAGGGGACAGGACAGGAGGGAATGGCCTCAAGCTCCTCCAGAGGAGGTTCAAGCTGGACATCAGGAAAAAACTTTTCACAGAAAGGGTCACTGGGCACTGGAACAGGCTGCCCAGGGAGGGCGTTGAGTCACCTTCCCTGGAGGTGTTTAAGGGACAGGTGGACGAGGTGCTGAGAGACATGGTTTAGTGATTGATAGGAATGGTTGGACTGGATGATCCAGTGGGTCCTTTCCAACCTAGTGATTCTATGATTCTGTCCGTGCACAGGACAACCCAGTACACACACATCGTGTGTCTGAGGGTGTTGTCTGAATGCTTCTGGAATACTGTCAAGCTTGGCGCTGTGACTGTTTCCCTAAGGAGCTCCACCACCCTCTGGGTGAAGAACCTTCTCCTAGTCCTAGAATCATAGAATCACAGAATCACTAAATTGGAGAAGACGTCTTAGATCATTGAGTCCAACCATTCCTATCTGCCACTAAACCATGTCCTTGAATACCTTGTCTACCCATTTTTTAAATACCTCCAGGGATGGTGACTCAACCACCACCCTGGGCAGCCTCTGCCAGCACCTGATGATCTTTCCTGTGATTTTTTTTTTTTTAATGCCTGACCTCACACTCCCTTGACATATCTTCCCAATGGCCTGAGGCCACGTTGAGGGATATGGATGCACCACCATTCCTGGGAGCACGGTGTGCTGCCACGAGTGAGTCCCACACCTCCCTGAGCAGGGTCGTGTCCTCTGGCTGTGCTGCTGCCCTGGTGTCTTTTGCCCTCAGTTTCCCCTTCCCACCAATAGCTTTGCTCCTCATCACATCCTTGGCATTGTCTCTGCTCTGTCCTTGCCATCACTCTGCAACGCAACCCTGACTGATAGCTGCTGTCAAAGAAGAGACCAGAGGATCCTGAGATTTCAGAGGTGATGGAAGGAGTGTGGCAGGACCTCACACTGGTAGGAAACATGCAGAGACCCAAGCAGCTTGCTCGGCACAAGGCACCTCCATCTCCATCCCGCTGGGAGGCTATCAGGCTCTCCTTGTTGCTCCAGCACGTTGTGGCTGGCAGTGACATTGCAAAATGCCCAAGCCTGTCACCTGCTCCATCACACCCTGCAGACCCACCTGTGTTCCTCGCCAGGGACCAACCCAGCTTGGGGTCCCCACTCAGCACCCACCGCGATGGCTGGGCAACACCATGACCTCCCGAGGCCTCCTGCTCAGTAAATAGTGTCAAGGTTAGAGCGAGGGATTCATTGGGGCCATAAATGTTTATGGCAGGCCCTCCCCGCTCCCCAGCCGCCACGGCCTGAACTTTCCATCAGCGACACTTTTATGGTTGCTCTCTAATGATTAACTTGGGGGATGGCAGTGGAAGTTGCTTTGCAGCACGGTCATGCTGCCAGAATCTTGTGCACCCAGAGGAGCCAAGGCTGGGGTCCCCCCATCACCCTAGCAATAGTGGGGTATGGCAAGGAGGACAGGGAAAGCCATTGGTGGTCCTGCAGGGGAAAGGAATGGCAGAGCAAGATGGGAAGGGGGCCCAGCATCCTTGGGCATAGGGAGGTGGGCGGACAGGAAGAGGACGCATGGAAGCAGCCCTAGAGAGGCAGGCAGGAATTAAATCTCCCCCCTCACAGGGAAGGGCTGTTAAAGAAAACCCACAGCATCATGCCAGGATTCACCATGGAGGTCCAGCCCCCACCCCAGCACTGGACTCAGGGCCATGTGCATAATCCCAAAATGAACCCTAATTTTTCCATTTATCCTAGGTTTTTGGCTTTTATCGAACCAAAGCAGAGAGTTGCAGGACAAAGCCCAGGGGGCTGCTGTTGCCCCCTCGTCCCTGGAAGCCCCCTTGGATACATCCTTCTTATGTGTTATTTATCTGTGCTGCTCTCATCAGGCAGGACCCCCTCTGGGAGAACTCAGTGCTTGCTTGCTGAGGATTCCCCCCAAAAAACACATGCAAATGTTGTGGCACACACTGCTTTTTAATGGCGAGCAAAGGACACAGGGGAAGGGGCACACAACACCAGGGTGATGCGGATGGGTAGTGTCTGGTCTGAACAGCCCCGTCCAGGAGATCCCCGGCACCACCCAGCAGTGTTGGCAGAGTTGAGGTTGCTGGGACAGAGGCCCTGGTCTGAGCTACCCCACAATCACACACAGACCCTGAAACCCTGCCAGATGAATTTTCCCAGGAAAAACAGTGCCCAGGGCTAGAAACGGCCTCTGGGCCTCCCATGGAGGAACAGACACGCTTCCTCCTTTAGCACTGACTCCATCTGAGACCTGTCCCTGACCTCCTGCACACATGGGGGATTTGTGCTCCTGCACCTAGCCTTTTCCATTCCTCCCCCTTGCCCCAGCTCCTTCTCTTCCTTCCATTCACCCCAGCCCTGCCAGGCACAGGGGGAACCCTGACCCCGTGAGGTACAAAACATTTTTCCCCTTATTGTTTTTGACAGCTCATTTATGAGATCAGTTTTCTTTAGCAGGACACTGATTTGTGCTGGTTGTGCTGGAGTACCTCCCTGTGAGCAAAGCACAGCAGCACATGCTGTCCTCTGACCTTTCTCACACGTGTTTTTGGGTTACTGGAGTTAAATACACAACAAGCAGAGAACAAACTAACTCAGAGAACAAACCAACTCAGAGAACCTCCTCCTCCCACCTTTCTCCTGCAGCTCCAGCATCCCCAGCATCCCTAGAGGGGGGAAGGCAAGGCTGGGGCTGAAGATGGGAGTGGGGCAGCCCAGACACTTGCACCAGACACTGTCACATGAACACACAGACTTGTCACACAGTTTGCCAACGCTGAACAGAAAGAGCCTGGGGGCACCGGGATGGGCAGCAGCTCCATCCTGGTGGGACTGGGATAGTAGCGAGGAGCACAGGTACTCCCCGAATGATCCCCTTCCCCAAGCCATCCTGAAGTGCTGCGGTGCAACCTGTGCAAATTGAGGGCTGAGCCGCTTTCTCCAGCCTGCAGGGTGCTGGATTCCTTCACATCACGGACTCCTCCTCCTCTATCTCCCGGTCCACCTCAATGGCTGTGTTCTCAAAGCTGGTGATGCCCCCGTATTTCCGCATGTGGACCATCAGTGGCTTGGGGGACTGGCTGCCAGACAGGCTCGCCACATACATGCCGGTCCTGTTCTCCTCCAGCGATGGGCCCCAGTCCATGGTGGGTCTGCTGGCCTGCTGGACTCGCTACGAGGAGAAAGGTGGAGGGAGCACAGCCACCTTGCACCAGCATCCACTCCCCCGTGTGCACCCACACCTAGCATCTCACCCACCCATCTTGGAAACAGTGTGCTCTGCCAGCCTCAGGGGACTAGAAGAGCCCCCAATGAGGATAGAATGAGGCCAAAAGGCTGTCCTGAAGCTTTTTGGGAAGGCAGCTCTGTATAAAGGCTCTGCTGTGGGCTGGGGACATATTATGGTCTGTGGGTGATGGTTCCTGGCTGTGCCACTGTGCCCAAAGCTGAGCCAAACCCAATGGTATTGAGCCTGTTTGCTGCCTGGGGAGGGCAGCAAGCTCTGCTGCTTCTGCTTTTAACAGCCTGGGAAGAGCAGCAAAGCACAGCCGGGGCTGGGAAGGCTCGGAGCTGCCTTAAGGAGCTGGTGGGCAATGCCTTCCACCAGCGGGATCCTGCCCATGCTGCCTGGCAGCTGACTTCCTTGCTCTGCCATTGCTTGTGCAAAAGGCGTGAAAGGTCCCACATGTCCATGCCCGCTCTGTGCTAGGGCTAATGTGTTTCCCACAGAGCAGGGCATGGCAGGCTTAGTTTGGAGGAGAGATGCCCACAGGGAAGCACTGTGACTCAGTGCCTGCCTGGCATCATGGGCTGGAAATGCCCTGGGATGCGCTGTCTCTCACACGCTATGGGTAGCAAGAAGGGGTTGGAGAGACACACCTCCAGGAGAGAAGATGTGGGAGGATACAGGCTCAGCAGGGGCTCGTGGTCATTCCTGCACATTTCTGAAGTGTTCCTCAGCAATGCCAGGCCCCAACATCTCCTACCTCCCATAGCGTCCCTTCTTCTTGGAGTACAGCCACCACCATGCCCAAGGGAATCATCAGGCATGAAAGGACTCCCATGAGGATGCCCAAGACCTCAGCCCAGGTGGGGAAGCGGTAGGTGCCATACTCAGAAGGTTGGTACTTGACGATGTTGTAAATCAGCAGAGCCTACAGGATGGGAAGAAAGCAAAGTCAGTCCAGAGCCCTCCGAAGGTCCTATTATGCTCAAAAAAAAGGCCTAGAGACCTTGAGCAGAGTCAGAATGGTCCCTGGGACAGAAGACACCATCAGAGCAACTTGTCACCAGGGGGGATCATCCAGGGATGCTGGCACCACTGCAGCTCTCCAGCACCATCCAGTACCTCAAGATGAGCAATTACCATCATTGTTGCTGGTGACAGGACCGTCCAGCAGGCTCTGAAGTAGGGCCCTGGTTTGAAGCCCAGCATCATGTGGATGTCTCGGCAGAACCTCTTCATGCCTGGAGGAGGTAGAGTGACTCAGAAGCTGTGACCTCTTCTCCAGAGCCAGGTACCTGTACTAGGTTGCCTTGCACCAACCAAAAGCAGGGTTTTACTCTACAGCAGAGAAATGTCTACCCTCCCAACTGGGATACACAGGAAGGGGGCCCAGCTGATGCTGTCTGAGGGACCAGGTTCAGAACCCCATGTGTTTCTGTAGAGGTGAATCCAGTGATGGCCAAGTAGAAACAAGAGCTTGAAGCAAAGGTTTTTCATGCTCCATTCTGAGGCTGATGGCTCCCCTACTGCTCCCTCTAAATCTTTGTCTTCATACAGACAGCCCACTCCTTCTTGTGCCCCTGTGGGGACGGACACGCTTACCATAGACACGTGTCACCACGAGGCAGGTAGTGATCACCACCACCATGAGACCAAAGCCAGCACTGTAGTCATCCAGGAGGACAAGCCAGTACATCCCACCCTGTGGAGGCAAAGGGCAGTGAGCAGCATCCCAATAAACTCCTACCCATGTCCTCCCACTTCTGGTGACACATCCCTCTAGTCCCTTTTGGGGGCAATGGGGAAGGCAGCAGTCAGGCACCCACAGGTGACATAACTATCCTTCTGGGACTGGTGCAGGGACAGGAATAATGCTGTATAACTCCCCTTGGACCACACATCCCAAATAAGCCCAAACTCATCAATCACCTCTCTTGTACCTCGTTAGCTGATATAAATACGTGTGTCACAGCTTCGGTCCCTACCTGAAGGTCTCCATAAAATGAGGTCCTAGCTGGTCCCTGTGATTTATCCAGCTCCACACACTTACCTCTGTTGTGAGGATGAGACCCATCAGAAAGAGGGCAATGCAGATGATAGCTGAGAAAGAAGCTTTTTTTGGACGTAGATAGTAGGGAAATTCATCTGTCACTGCTGTAACAATGGTCTCCATAAAGGCAAACTGCACACAACGGAGAAGAGGGTCCTCTGAGCCCCCCTGGGCCGCCTGGGCACCACGGCAGCTTTGATGGGCTCCATCCTTACCTGGCTGTCCAGGCCCAAGGTTAACAACATGAAGAAGAACAGAAAAGACCAGAATGGAGAAAGAGGGAGCATTGTCATGGCCTGGGGGTACACCACAAAAGCCAGTCCAGGACCTAGGGAAGTCAAAGGACAGTAGAGTGAGGGGAGGGAAGCCTAGCAGAGCAGCACTGCAGACCTGCTGGGTCTCTTACAAGTTGGGCAGCAGGGGTCCCCACAGCAGAGGGTGGAGAGGCACAGGAGAACAAGCCTGCTCCTTTCTCTGGCCTTTCTTAAATGTTACTTAATGCTGCTCAAGGTTTGCATGGCAGGAACCAATCTCCCCTCTTCCCTCCCCATACATGACATCCTGACACCTTTGGATCTCATCCTGGAAGGGATGCTCCTCAGTGCACCCAGGCAGAGAGTGAAAGAGAAAGGCTCTTTGTTTGGCCTCACCTGCTTTTGCCACCTGGTTAACTGGGACTCCAAGCTCCTGGGACATGTATCCCAAAACAGAAAAGATGGCAAACCCTGCCAGGATGCTGGTGATGGCATTGCCCAGAGTCACTATGAAGGTGTCCCTACAGTGAAGAAAGAAGATGCTCTGAACATGCCCACTCCTTATCACCCCACCCGACTTCACAGTGGGGTGGCATTGCCCTACATGCCACAGTAAGGAGACCCAGTATGATTTTCCTCCAGGGCTTCTCTTGGCATGTGCTTTCCAGAATCAAAAGGAGTGTATATCTAATGACATGGCCCATTTTGTGGGGTTCCTCCCAAGCTTGCTTTCCCATACAAAAGTCCTACACTCAGACTCTCCTTTCAGCTAGTGACCTGCAATGGATGCTGGGGACAGGACAAACATGCAAAATTAGTCTCAAACATCCTCAGCCTTCAGCACCTGCAGCCCAAAACTTCCAGGCCAGGCACTGTGTCTTGATGCTTAGGAGAATTTTCTTCCACAGATCCCTTTGTCCCTCTCAATTCTGTGAGACCTCCTAGGTAAGGTGCTTGGACAAGGGGAAGCACTGGGCCATCACATGCTGCACCGCATGCTTCTGCTGCCTTTGAACCCACCAGCTGAGATATTCATAGCTCCCCTCAACCCATGATTTTTCTGAGACAGCAGCTGGCACCCACCTGTAGATATTCTGATGGAAGGTGTTGTATGAGGCAAAGGTGAGGAGGCCCCCGAAGCCTACCCCAAGGGAGTAGAATATCTGCAGGGCTGCCTCTATCCATACCTGTGAGAAGGAAGCAGGTCTGAGGAGAATAGGGGTTTGGAAACTTCGTCCCAAGGAAGAGGGAGTTGGAAACATGCTTCCACAGAGCCCCAGCACATCTTCCCCAGCCCTCCAGGCACACAAAGCCCATGGAGTCTTTGCCTTTCCTTGCTAAAGGGTTCACCACTTGTAGTGGGTCAGCTGGGTAGTGGAAAGGTGAATGTAAGGGAGCAGCCTCTGTTGCATGCTGGAGGTGGCAGAAGAAGGTTCATTTTTCTGTCTTGAACGAACTGCACAAACTCCTGCTCACCTTGGAAGACAACAAGTGATCAAACTGGGGTGTGAGGTAAAACCGGATCCCCTTCCAGGCCCCCTCCAGAGTCACACCACGAATGAGCAGCATCACCAAGATGAGGTATGGGAAGGTGGCGGTGAAGTACACTACCTGCAGGAGAGCAGAAGCAGCTAGGAGAACTGGGGGTGAGAGCATGGACTTCCCCCATAGTTCTGTCTCCAGGACGGGTCACTGTATCGCTTGGCATCACCCTGTGAAGCTGCGGTCCTGGGGATGCTGCAGGGCCAGTGGTGTTAGCCCTGCTGGTGCCTGGGTGCGAAGCCACCCCCGAAGTGACCCGTGTCCTGCTGATGTTCTTTATTGGTCTCACTTTCCCAGGTGTGCAGAAAATTGCAGGCTCTAGTGGGCATTGCTGTAGGTCCCCCAAAAGAGACCACTCAGCCCTTACCTTGCCGGAGGATTGGACTCCCTTTAGGATGCACAGGTAGACAATAGTCCAGGAAAGGAGCAGGCATAGACACAGGTTCCAGCGGATCCTCCCAGGATCTCCAATTCCAGAGCTCCCTTGGATGTGCAGGACGTACCGGCTAGGGTGAAAGGAGAAGTGCAATTGAGCAGCCACAGGCACCACCCCACCCCCCAGTCCTCCAGAGACCCTCTCTGAACGTAGCAAGACCTCTCCTGCCAAAAATAACCTTGTCAAAAATCCCAGCAATGAGAGAGCAACAAAGCACTAGCAGCTGTTTGCCAGGGGAAGGGCAATTGGTGTGATTTCTACATCATGCATTAAAAAGCCCAGAGGGCAAATCTCCAGCCAGTCCAGGCATGGGATGCATTCAGTCTAACAAATCACCAGGAGAGCAAAGCAGTGCTAGATCAGGGACACCTCCCACATCTCAGGGACACAATCCCGATGCTCAACTGAGATATCGCCCACAGCTGACCACGTAAGCCCATCACAGCACCCACAATGTCCACCATGAGTGCCCACCATGCCCTGAGATGTGCAGCACAGACCTTCAACCTTCATCCCATTCCCAAGCTCTCTTTGGCTGGATGCTAACCATGTCCCAACCATGTCAACCAGGTCAGGCTGACCTCTTTACCTCCAGTACTCCTCGCTAGGGCTGACAGTGTTGGTGATGTTGACGGGGAGGGTGGTGTTCCCTGCCTTGATGACATGGTGGTCCAGGCACAGGTCAGTGTTCCACCAGTTGCCGCAGTGCTGCCAGGGCAAGTCGCTTGTGAGGGATGCAAAGAGGTAGAAGAGAACGTAAGCAATGATCATATTGTAGTAAATGGCCACCAGGGAGACGATGAGGATCGTGCCCATGCCAACGCCTGGAGGAAGGAGAGGGTAAAGAAGAAGTGAGCCATCTCTCTGAGTGGAGCACATCCAAACCCAGGGTCAGATACTGGATCTTAGCAGCCAAATGTTTAGACAGTCAGAAGTCCACCTGGCAGAGGGAGCCTCTAGTTGACATTGTACCCCCTGGACAAGCCTTCTCTGAACTGGTGATCTATTGCATCATACAGATGGTTTTACTCCAGCTTAATGTTAAGAGCTAAAGTATTTGACGTGACCATTTTTTTTTAAAAAAAAAATATCTATTCTTGCCTTTGACAGTCATTGTCTAGCTTTGATTCTATATTTTGTAGATTAGCAGGCTTAATGATTTTCACGCAACATCCAGAGCCTCTGAAGACTGATAGATCTCAGATATATCTTGCAGCTACAAAAGCAGCTAACCCAGAAGCCCAGCCTGCTCTACCATTCCCCAGCATTTAAACTTTGATTCGAACAAGAATTTTAAGGGTCATGGAATGAGGATGATGATTCATGTCCTGGCCAAGCAGCTCTTCCTGAGCCACCACGGAGACCCTGAACTTCACTCACGCACCTTTAAAGAGAGGGCTTATCTTCCAAACAGCAAGTGGCCCCAAGCTGGAGAACTGGCCAAGCGACAGCTCCATGAAAAAGATAGGGATCCCGCAGATGGCCAGCATGATGAAGTAAGGAACCAGGAAAGCTCCTGCAAGAAGCAAGGGAAACACTGTAACATAACACAGACCAAACACCCCATCCATGACAAGGAATAAAGTTCATTCAATATCTGTGGCCCTGAGGGATCTACGCCAACATTTACAAGACAGCAAGGGGCAGCAGCTCACCATTGACACAAGAGAAATGGGCTGGGCTATATCTATGCCATGCCTATGCTGTTCTTCCCCCTCCTCCTTCATCCCCAGCTCTCTTTTCTCCTTGTATCTTTTGCAAACACCCTGAAACTCTCCAGTCATTATTGCATGTGACAAGCAGTTACTCTAAGAGCAGTTGAACAAGCTGGGCTCTTGCATTGCAAAATGTTTGCTCCCCTCCTTCAACACCTGGGAAGCATTTGCTGGTCCTGCTGAGTCCTGGAGAACACCAGACCAGAAAGCTATTGAAAACCAAGGGGGTTGCTTGAGTGGTATTTGGTCCAACATGCAGGTGCGGATCTCTGCAAGGCCATGAGTGGAGAGGTGGGCTGGCGAGTCCCTTCCACACATGAGTATGGGCTGTTAATGTCCTACAGCAAGAATGAGGGGCAGGAGGAGGCTTCATCCCACAACAACAAATGCTACTTCCCCGCTCTGAGAAGGGGAATCTCTCATAGAAACATCTCACCAGCCCAGCTCAAGGAAGGGGGACATACGGTCACTCCAAAGGATGACTAAGTACCTCCTCCATTGGTGTAAGCCCTGTAGGGGAACCTCCAGACATTTCCGAGGCCCACACAGTATCCAATGCAGGAGAGGAGGAAATCCAGCCGCCCCGTCCAGTTCCCTCTGTCTTCTGGGCACTCAGAACCCAGGTCCCCATCCTGGCTGCTGGGGCTAACCAGGAGCTCTGGTGTCACCGGCTGAACAAGAGAGCAGGAGAAGGAAGAGGGCAGAAGGGGGTGGAGGAAGGAATAAAAGCAGAGGGTAAGAAAAGGAGAGAGGGAAGGAGAGCTGAGAACTTGGGTGTGAATATATGATCCCCAAAATATTTGTTCCTCGGGGACACCTTGTCCTAGCATTTCTCCAAGCACCGCTCAAGCCAACATCCTACTAAGCAAGGAAAGGAGATAAATGCGATCCCACATGACCGGAGCTCCTCTGGGAAAGCCACAACAGCCCAGATTCACCCTGGGAGACCAGGGCCCGTCTTGAAACCTCAGTTTCCCAAGAAATCCTTTAACAGGGTGATGATAAGCTTTCCTGATCTCCTACAGAGCATGAGCATGAGGACAGTAGGTGAAGGAGCATCACCAGCATGCCAGGGAGCACGATGTCCCCAGCTTCTGTTGTCCCAAGCAGTCAGCTACCATTAAATGTTCCATGTGTTTTTCACACTTTTCCAACTGCCAAAACCCTACACTGTGGAGATTTAGTGATGTGTTCCCCCTTCTCCCTGCTGAGCAAGCTCCTTCCAGCTTTCCTAATCTGCCCTGGATCAGTGAGGCACAGGCAGCTATTAAGCAGTGAGATTAACCCATTCCCTTCCTCCTCAGCTCAGCAAGAGTTAGGTGCGAGTCCTGCAACACGGGGTTGCAGAGTTGGGGTGATACACTAAGAGGGCTCCTCGGTGTTTGTGAATCAGTACATCATATGTTCAACAAAACATTTGGTCTACCCCAGCCTCCTGAACCTGGGAGAGCATCCCCACCAGCTACATCCACTAGCAATCACCAAAGCTGGAAGGCTCAGTCTGCAGCTGCTGGATGAGATTCCCATCACAGATATCTCCTCAGCAAGACCAGGCAGCAAAAAGGGGTGGGATCAGGGTCCTTCCCCTGTGCCACTGCATGTTGCTGTGCCTGTGAGTTTAATCTGTCCAGCTGGTACTAAGGCACAGAGACAGAAGGATGCTGTGGACTCTGCCAAGAGGGCACCAGAAGCCCTTTTAGGAGCCTTCCCTTCTTGCTGGAATACCAAAAGATAAAAGCATCAATCTCCACATCCCTGAGTGCATGCAATCATAAGAAATGAGTCCATAGGATGTGGGTGAGGAAAAAGAGACTTGGATTTGGAGGAATCAGTCGCAAAGAGTTGTGGGTCCCCTGCCCCAGAGAACACATGTGCTCAGAGCCTGCTGCAAACCTCCACACCCCAGGAGACTGGAGTAAGTATGCAAGCAGAGCCCAGTGCTGCCCTGCTGCAGCTCCTGGGGAAGGTGGCTGCTCTCTACCCTCCTCCCCCTCTTCCTCTCTGGCTGGACCTTAGGATGCTCCTACTAACGGTTCCCATGGAGACGAGGAGCTGCGTTGCTGATGACATTGGCTGCAGGCTCCCACTCTTCACAGGGTGCACCCCACTTCTCCAGCTGCCAGCACCACACGCAGATTGCTTGTGGCTCAAAGGCACCAAATGCGTATGCAAACCTGTCCTCACCTAGTGTCCAAACCTCTTGAGGAACAGATGATCTGGGAAAAACTCTTCCTAAAGGCAACCTGAATTGCACAGCTTGAGCAAAGGCGTTACACTAAAATGTACCTTTAAAAGCCCGTCCCCACTGGATCACAAGGCAAAGACCAGAAGAAAAGCTTCAGACACATAGGCTGAGAAGTCAAAATGTGACCAAAATATAATACCATTGCTCTAAAACCATTGCTATCTGGCAGCCCTCCTGCAATTTTTTAACACAGCTCTTTGGCTTAGCAGCTTCTCCAAACCATGGCCATGCCTGCTAATTAACCCAGCACACACAGCGGACACAACCGTCAGCAGCCTGTGTTTGCAGGCGATGAACAGACTATTCTGCAACATCCCTCCCAAAAGCATCAGCAGCTAAAACCTGCATTCACTAAAGTCCCTGCCAAGTGGGGACAGGAGCTATAGGGCCATCATGGTGTGGTCTACTCCACTAAAAAAAAAAAAAAATACTTCCCAGACCCTTACACAGCCTGGGAAGGCTCTTACTATCCAGGTTCACATCACAGAAAAACAGCAAAAAGCAATGCTGGGAGACCGTTAAATCCTCTTACCTAATTCCTGCACCTCTGCCTGAATCCTAAACAGCTGCAAGAGGTTACAGGTGGAGCTGTGTGACCTGATTAAATGCAGGTGCTATCCATCAGAAATAACATGGAAATCAACACAAAAGCAACAAAAAAGAAAAGGACCAGCAGGATTTTTCCCAGACTATACACAGCCTGGTGCCCATTTCAGTCTCATTTTTTAGAGGCCATGGGATGTAGTTTGTCACCCGTGTCTCAATGATGACTTCCTCCTGCCCTTAATATCTTTAGCAGGAGCTGTTCAGTTTATAAATTTGGGACCCCAGGGCAGAAAGCAGAGACTGCTCAGGAGTCAGACAGACCCAAGAACAGGGACATTGCAGTCCCCACTGGGGAGGCATCGGCCAGGGATGCTGCTGAGAAACACACACGGATGCTGCTCCATGACTGTGATGCACCAAAATGCCCCAAATTACCGCCTTTCCATAGAACTCACAGAAAACCTGGCCTATTTGCCTGACTTGAATTGTAAAATGCAGTATTTAAGGATTCCAGCCCATCTTTGTCTCTAATAGCAGACAGACATGTACCTCTCCATTTCAGGATGGTAGAAATCTCGCACAACTGTTTGATTCCAGTTCTTTTTTTTTTATGATGAATGCTCCCTTTCAGCCTTTGTCATAACACGAATTTTCTTTTTCAGCAGCTGCTGAAGTGCTCTAGTGCTACAATATCACTCTATTGCTTTCCATCCTCAACTGGCATCTTTCAAACCAGGCTCCTCTCTCACCCTTATAAACACACAGGGCCTAACAACTCCCTTAGCAACAACGT
>JAUNZM010001449.1:0-14217 GCA_033459285.1 Clamator glandarius
AGGACCCTTCTAAAAGACGCCAGACACTTCTAGACACCCACAGGACCCTTCTAAAAGCCCACAGACCATTCTAGAGCCCCCCAGGACCCTTCTCAAAGATCCCAGACCCTTCTAGAGCCCCCCAGGACCCTTCTCAAAGCCCCCAGACTCTTCTACAGCCCCCCAGGACCTTTCTAAATGCCCCAAGACCCTTCTAGAGCCCCCCTGGACCCTTCTAAAAGACCCCAGACCCTTCTAGAGGAACCCAGGACCCTTCTGAAAGCACCCAGAACCTTCTAGAGCCCCCCAGGACCCATCTAAAAGTACCCAGACCCTTCTAGAGACCCCCAGGACCCGTCTAAAAGTACCCAGACCCTTCTAGATCATCCCAGGACCCTTCTAAAAGCCCCTGACCTTTCTAGAGCCTCCCAGGACCCTTCTAAAAGCCCCCAGACCCTTCTAGAGACCCCCAGGACCCTTCTAAAAACCCCAAGACCATTCTAGAGCCACCCAGGACCCTTCTAAAAGAACCCAGACCCTTCTAGACTCTCCCAGGACCTTTCTAAAAGCCCCCAGACCATTCTAGAGCCCCCCAGGACCCTTCTAAAAGCCCCCAGACGCTTCTAGAGCCCCCCATGACTCTTCTACAAGCCCTCAGACCCTTCAACCCCCCCCAGGACCCTTCTAATAGCCCCCAGACCCTTCTAGAGGCTCCCAGTACCCTTCTAAAAGAACCCAGACCCTTCGAGAGGCCCCCAGGACCCTTCAAAAAGTCCCCAGACCCTTCTAGAGCCCCCCCGGACCATTCTAAAAGCCCCCAGACCCTTCCAGAGGCCCCCAGGACCCTTCTAAAAGCATCTAGACCCTTCTAGAGCCCCCAGGACCCTTCTAAAAGCCTCCAGACCCTTCTAGAGGCACCCAGGACCCTTCTAAAAGACCCCAGACCCTTCTAGAGCCTCCCAGGACCCTTCTAAAAGTAACCAGACCCTTCTAGAGCCCTCCAGGACCTTTCTAAAAGCTCCCAGACCCTTCTAGACCCTGCCCGGATCCTTCTAAAAGTCCCCAGACCCTTCTAGAGCCCCCCAGGACCCCTCTAAAACCCTCCAGACCCTTCTAGAGACACCCAGGACCCTTCTAAAAGCCCCCACACCCTTCTAGAGCCCCCCAGGACCAATCTAATAGCCCCCAGACCCTTCTAGAGACACCCAGGACCCTTCTAAAAGCCCCCAGACCCTTCTAGAGCCCCCCAGGACCAATCTAATAGCCCCTAGACCCTTCTAGAGCCCCCCAGACCCTTCTAGAAGCGACCAATACTTCTAGAGCCACCCAAGTACCATTCTCAAAGACCCCAGACCCTTCTAGAGCCCCCCAGGACCCTTCCAATAGCACCCAGACCCTTCTAGAGGCCCCCATGGCCCCTCTTAAGGCACCCCGTCCCTTCTAGAGCACACCAGGATACTTCTAAGAGCCCCCAGACCCTTCAAGAGCCCCCAGGACCCTTCTAAAAGACCCCAGACCCTTCTACAACCCCCCCAGGACCCATCTAATCGCCTTCAGACGCTTATAGAGCCCCCCCGGACCCTTCTAATAGCCCCCAGACCCTTCTAGAGGCCTCCAGGACCATTCTGAAAGCCCCCAGACCCTTCTAGAGGCACCCAGGACCATTCTAAATTCCCCCAGACCCTTCTAGACCCTCCCCGGATCATTCTAAAAGCCCCCAGAACATTCTAGAGCCCCCCAGGACCATTCTAGAAATCTCCAGACCCTTCTAGAGGCGCCCAGGACACTTATAAAAGCACCCAGATTTTTCTAGAGCCTCCCAGGACCCTTCTTAAAGCCCCCATACCCTTCTAGAGCCCACAGGACCCATCTAAAAGCATCCAGACCCTTCTAGAGCCCCCCAGGACCCTTCTAAAATCCCCCAGACCCTTCTAGTCCCTCCCTGGATCCATCTAAAAGACCCCAGACCCTTCTAAATCCTCCCAGGACCCTTCTAAAGGCACCCAGACCCTTCTAGACCCTCCCCGGATCCTTCCAAAAGACCCGAGACCATTCTAGAGCCCCCCAGGACCCTTCTAAAAGCCTCCAGACCATTCTAGAGCCCCCCAGGACCCTTCTAAAAGCACCCAGACCCTTCTAGAGCCCCCCATGACCCGTCTAAAAGCCACCAGACCCTTCTAGAGGCACCCAGGGCCCCTCTTAAGGCCCCCAGACCATTCTAGAGCACCCCAGGACCCTTCTAAAAGCCCCCAGACCCTTCTAGAGCCCCCCAGGACCCTTCTAAAAGCCCGCAGACACTTCTAGACCCTCCTCGGATCCGTCTAAAAGCCCCCAGACCCTTCTAGAGACACCCCAGGACCCTATAAAAGCCCACAGACCCTTATTGAGGCATCCAGGACCCTTCCAAAAGCCCCCAGACCCTCCTAGGGCCACCCAAGGACCCTTCTCAAAGACCCCAGACCCTTCTAGAGCCCCCCAGGACCCTTCTAAAGGCCCCCAGACCCTTCTAGACCCTCCCCCGGATCGTTCTAAAAGCCCCCAGACCCTTCTAGAGCCACCCAAGGACCCTTCTCAAAGACCCCAGACCCACCTAGAGGCCCCCAGGGACCCTCTTAAGGCCCCCCGTCCCTTCTAGAGCACCCCAGGACCCTTCTAAAAGCCCCCAGACCCTTCTAGAGCACCCCAGGACCTTTCTAAATGCCCCCAGACCTTCCTAGAGCATACCAGGACCCTTCTAAAAGCCCCCAGACCCTTCTAGAGCCCCCCAGGACTCTTCTACAAGCCCCCAGACCCTTCTAGAGCCCTCCAGGACCCTTGTAATAGCCCCCAGACCCTTCTAGAGACACCCAGGACCCTTCTAAAAGCCCCTAGACCGTTCTAGAGGCACCCAGGGCCCCTCTTAAGGCCCCCAGAACCTTCTAGAGACCCCCAGGGCCCTTGTAAAAGCCCGCAGACACTTCTATACCCTCCCCGGATCCTTCTAAAAGCCCCCAGACCCTTCTAGAGAAACCCAGGACCCTATAAAAACACCCAGACCCTTCTTGAGGCAACCAGGACCCTTCTAAAAGCCCCCAGACCCTTCTAGAGTCACCCAAGGACCCTTCTCAAAGACCCCAGACCCTTCTAGAGCCCTCCAGGACCTTTCCAAAAGCCCCCAGACCCATCTAGAGACCCCCAGGGTCCCTCTTAAGGCCCCCCGTCCCTTCTAGAGCATCCCAGGACCATTCTAAAAACACCCAGACCCTTCTAGAGCACCCCAGGACCCTTCTAAAAGACCCAAGACCCTTCTAGAGCCCCCCTGGACCCTTCTAAAAGACCCCAGACCCTTCTAGAGGAACCCAGGACCCTTCTGAAAGCACCCAGAACCTTCTAGAGCCCCCCAGGACCCATCTAAAAACACCCAGACCCTTCTAGAGCCCCCCAGGACCGTTCTAAAAGCCCCCAGACCCTTCTAGAGCCCCCCAGGACCCTTCTGAAAGCACCCAGAACCTTCTAGAGCCCCCCAGGACCCGTCTAAAAGTACCCAGACCCTTCTAGATCATCCCAGGACCCTTCTAAAAGCCCCTGACCTTTCTAGAGCCTCCCAGGACCCTTCTAAAAGCCCCCAGACCCTTCTAGAGACCCCCAGGACCCTTCTAAAAGACCCCAGACCCTTCTAGAGACCCCCAGGACCCTTCTAAAAGACGCCAGACACTTCTAGACACCCACAGGACCCTTCTAAAAGCCCACAGACCATTCTAGAGCCCCCCAGGACCCTTCTCAAAGATCCCAGACCCTTCTTGAGCCCCCCAGGACCCTTCTCAAAGCCCCCAGACTCTTCTACAGCCCCCCAGGACCTTTCTAAATGCCCCAAGACCCTTCTAGAGCCCCCCTGGACCCTTCTAAAAGACCCCAGACCCTTCTAGAGGAACCCAGGACCCTTCTGAAAGCACCCAGAACCTTCTAGAGCCCCCCAGGACCCATCTAAAAGCCCCCAGACCCTTCTAGAGACCCCCAGGACCCGTCTAAAAGTACCCAGACCCTTCTAGATCATCCCAGGACCCTTCTAAAAGCCCCTGACCTTTCTAGAGCCTCCCAGGACCCTTCTAAAAGCCCCCAGACCCTTCTAGAGACCCCCAGGACCCTTCTAAAAGCCCCAAGACCATTCTAGAGCCACCCAGGACCCTTCTAAAAGAACCCAGACCCTTCTAGACCCTCCCAGGACCTTTCTAAAAGCCCCCAGACCATTCTAGAGCCTCCCAGGACCCTTCTAAAAGAACCCAGACGCTTCTAGAGCCCCCCATGACTCTTCTACAAGCCCTCAGACCCTTCAACCCCCCCCAGGACCCTTCTAAAAGCGCCCAGACCCTTCTAGAGGCTCCCAGTACCCTTCTAAAAGAACCCAGACCCTTCGAGAGGCCCCCAGGACCCTTCAAAAAGTCCCCAGACCCTTCTAGAGCCCCCCCGGACCATTCTAAAAGCCCCCAGACCCTTCTAGAGGCCCCCAGGACCCTTCTAAAAGCATCTAGACCCTTCTAGAGCCCCCCAGGACCCTTCTAAAAGCCTCCAGACCCTTCTAGAGGCACCCAGGACCCTTCTAAAAGACCCCAGACCCTTCTAGAGCCTCCCAGGACCCTTCTAAAAGTCACCAGACCCTTCTAGAGCCCTCCAGGACCTTTCTAAAAGCTCCCAGACCCTTCTAGACCCTGCCCGGATCCTTCTAAAAGTCCCCAGACCCTTCTAGAGCCCCCCAGGACCCCTCTAAAACCCTCCAGACCCTTCTAGAGACACCCAGGACCCTTCTAAAAGCCCCCACACCCTTCTAGAGCCCCCCAGGACCAATCTAATAGCCCCCAGACCCTTCTAGAGACACCCAGGACCCTTCTAAAAGCCCCCAGACCCTTCTAGAGCCCCCCAGGACCAATCTAATAGCCCCCAGACCCTTCTAGAGCCCCCCAGACCCTTCTAGAAGCGACCAGATACTTCTAGAGCCACCCAAGTACCATTCTCAAAGACCCCAGACCCTTCTAGAGCCCCCCAGGACCCTTCCAATAGCACCCAGACCCTTCTAGAGGCCCCCATGGCCCCTCTTAAGGCACCCCGTCCCTTCTAGAGCACACCAGGATACTTCTAAGACCCCCCAGACCCTTCTAGAGCCCCCAGGACCCTTCTAAAAGACCCCAGACCCTTCTACAACCCCCCCAGGACCCATCTAATCGCCTTCAGACGCTTATAGAGCCCCCCCGGACCCTTCTAATAGCCCCCAGACCCTTCTAGAGGCCTCCAGGACCATTCTGAAAGCCCCCAGACCCTTCTAGAGGCACCCAGGACCATTCTAAAGTCCCCCAGACCCTTCTAGACCCTCCCCGGATCATTCTAAAAGCACCCTGAACATTCTAGAGCCCCCCAGGACCATTCTAGAAATCTCCAGACCCTTCTAGAGGCGCCCAGGACACTTATAAAAGCACCCAGATTTTTCTAGAGCCTCCCAGGACCCTTCTTAAAGCCCCCATACCCTTCTAGAGCCCACAGGACCCATCTAAAAGCATCCAGACCCTTCTAGAGCCCCCCAGGACCCTTCTAAAATCCCCCAGACCCTTCTAGTCCCTCCCTGGATCCATCTAAAAGACCCCAGACCCTTCTAAATCCTCCCAAGACCCTTCTAAAGGCACCCAGACCCTTCTAGACCCTCCCCGGATCCTTCCAAAAGACCCCAGACCATTCTAGAGCCCCCCAGGACCCTTCTAAAAGCCTCCAGACCATTCTAGAGCCCCCCAGGACCCTTCTAAAAGCACCCAGACCCTTCTAGAGCCCCCCATGACCCGTCTAAAAGCCACCAGACCCTTCTAGAGGCACCCAGGGCCCCTCTTAAGGCCCCCAGACCATTCAAGAGCACCCCAGGACCCTTCTAAAAGCCCCCAGACCCTTCTAGAGCCCCCCAGGACCCTTCTAAAAGCCCGCAGACACTTCTAGACCCTCCTCGGATCCGTCTAAAAGCCCCCAGACCTTTCTAGAGACAACCAGGACCCTATAAAAGCCCACAGACCCTTCTTGAGGCATCCAGGACCCTTCCAAAAGCACCCAGACCCTCCTAGAGCCACCCAAGGACCCTTCTCAAAGGCCCAAGACCCTTCTAGAGCCCCCCAGGACCCTTCTAAAGGCCCCCAGACCCTTCTAGACCCTCCCCGGATCCTTCCAAAAGACCCCAGACCATTCTAGAGCCCCCCAGGACCCTTCTAAAAGCCTCCAGACCATTCTAAAGCCCCCCAGGACCCTTCTAAAAGCACCCAGACCCTTCTAGAGCCCCCCATGACCCGTCTAAAAGCCACCAGACCCTTCTAGAGGCACCCAGGGCCCCTCTTAAGGCCCCCAGACCATTCTAGAGCACCCCAGGACCCATCTAAAAGCCCCCAGACCATTCTAGAGCCCCCCAGGACCATTCTCAAAGGCCCCAGACCCTTCTAGAGCCCCCCAGGACCCTTCTAAAGGCCCCCAGACCCTTCTAGACCCTCCCCGGATCGTTCTAAAAGCCCCCAGACCCTTCTAGACCCTCCCCGGATTCTTTTAAAAGACCCCAGACCCTTCTAAAATCTCCCAGGACCGTTCTAAAAGCCCCCAGACCCTTCTAGAGCCACCCAGGACCCTCCTAAAGCTCCCCAGAACCTTCTAGATCGCCCCAGGACCCTTCAAAAGCACCGAGACCCTTCTAGAGCCCCCCAGGACCTTTCTAAAATCCCCCAGACCCTTCTATAGGCCCCCAGGACCCTTCTAAAAGCGCCCAGACCCTTCTAGAGCCCCCCTGGACCCTTCTAAATGCCCCCAGACCCTTCTAGAGCCCCCAGGACCCTTCTAAAAGCTCCCAGACCCTTCTAGAGACCCCCAGGACCCTTCTGAAGGCCCCCAGAACCTTCTAGAGCCCCCAGGGACCCTTCTAAAAGCCCCATGACCATTCTAGAGCATCCCAGTACCCATCCAAAAGACCCCAGACCCTTCTACAGCCTCCCAGGACCCTTCTAATAGCCCCCAGACCCTTCTAGGGGCCCCCAGGACCCTTCTGAAAGCCCCCAGACCCTTCTAGATGCACCCAGGACCCTTCTAAAAGTCCCCAGACCCTTCTATAGGCCCCCAGGACCCTTCTAAAAGTCCTCAGACCCTTCTAGAGCCCCCCAGGACCCTTCTAAAACCACCAGACCCTTCTAGAGGCCCCCAGGACCCTTCTAAAAGCCCCCTGACCTTTCTAGAGCCCCCAGGACCCTTCTAAAAGCACCCAGACCATTCTAGAGACCCCCCGGACCCATCTAATAGCCCCCAGACAATTCTAGACCCCCCCTGGACCCTTCTAATAGTTCCCAGACGCTTTTAGAGGCCCCCAGTACCATTTTGAAAGACCCCAGACCCTTCTAGATGAACCCAGGACCCTTCTAAAAGCACCCAGACCCTTCTAAAAGCCCCCAGAACTTTCTAGAGTACCCCAGGACCTTTCTAAAAGCCCCCAGACCCTTCTAGAGACCCCCAGGACCCTTCTAAAAGCCCCCAGACCCTTCTAGAGAACCCCAGGACCCTTCTGAAGGCCCCCAGAACATTCTAGAGCCCCCAGGACCCTTCTAAAAGACCCCAGACCCTTCTACCACCTCCCTGGACCCTTCTAATAGCCCCCAGACCCTTCTAGAGGACCCCAGGTCCCTTCTGAAAGCCCCCAGACCCTTCTATAGGCACCCAGGACCCCTCTAAACGCCCCCAGACCTTTCTAGAGGCCCCCAGGACCCTTCAAAAAGCCCCCAGACCTTTCTAGAGCCCCCAGGACCCTTCTAAAAGCCCCTAGACCATTCTAGAGCCCCCCAGGACCCATCTAATAGCCCCCAGACCCTTCTAGAGCCCTCCCGGACCCTATTAATAGCTCCCAGACCCTTCTAGAGGCCCCCAGTACCCTTCTGAAAGCCCCCAGACCCTTCTAGAGGCACCCAGGACCCTTCAAAAATTACCCAGACCCTTCTAGAGCCGCCCAGAACCCTTCTAAGAGCCCCCAGACCCTTCTAGATCCTCCCAGGACCATTCTAAAAGCCCCCAGACCCTTCTAGAGGCCCCCAGAACCCTTCTAAAAGCCACCAGACCCTTCTAGAGACCCCCAGGACCCTTCTGAACACACCCAGAACCTTCTAGAGCCCCCAGGAGCCTTCTAAAAGCCCACAGACCCTTCTAGAGGCACGCAGGACCCTTCTGAAAGCCCCCAGACCCTTCTAGAGCCTCCCAGGACCCCTCTAAAAGACCGCAGACCCTTCTAGAGCGCCCCTGGACCCTTCTAAAGGCCCCCAGACCCTTCTAGAGACACCCAGGACCCTTCTAAAAGCCCCCAGACCCTTCTAGAGCCCCCCAGGACCAATCTAATAGCCCCTAGACCCTTCTAGAGCCCCCCAGACCCTTCTAGAAGCGACCAGATACTTCTAGAGCCACCCAAGTACCATTCTCAAAGACCCCAGACCCTTCTAGAGCCCCCCAGGACCCTTCCAATAGCACCCAGACCCTTCTAGAGGCCCCCATGGCCCCTCTTAAGGCACCCCGTCCCTTCTAGAGCACACCAGGATACTTCTAAGAGCCCCCAGACCCTTCTAGAGCCCCCAGGACCCTTCTAAAAGACCCCAGACCTTTCTAGAGCCCCCAGGACCCTTCTAAAAGCCCCTAGACCATTCTAGAGCCCCCCAGGACCCATCTAATAGCCCCCAGACCCTTCTAGAGCCCTCCCGGACCCTATTAATAGCTCCCAGACCCTTCTAGAGGCCCCCAGTACCCTTCTGAAAGCCCCCAGACCCTTCTAGAGGCACCCAGGACCCTTCAAAAATTACCCAGACCCTTCTAGAGCCCCCCAGAACCCTTCTAAGAGCCCCCAGACCCTTCTAGATCCTCCCAGGACCATTCTAAAAGCCCCCAGACCCTTCTAGAGGCCCCCAGAACCCTTCTAAAAGCCACCAGACCCTTCTAGAGACCCCCAGGACCCTTCTGAACACACCCAGAACCTTCTAGAGCCCCCAGGAGCCTTCTAAAAGCCCACAGACCCTTCTAGAGGCACGCAGGACCCTTCTGAAAGCCCCCAGACCCTTCTAGAGCCTCCCAGGACCCCTCTAAAAGACCGCAGACCCTTCTAGAGCGCCCCTGGACCATTCTAAAGGCCCCCAGACCCTTCTAGAGACACCCAGGACCCTTCTAAAAGCCCCCAGACCCTTCTAGAGCCCCCCAGGACCAATCTAATAGCCCCTAGACCCTTCTAGAGCCCCCCAGACCCTTCTAGAAGCGACCAGATACTTCTAGAGCCACCCAAGTACCATTCTCAAAGACCCCAGACCCTTCTAGAGCCCCCCAGGACCCTTCCAATAGCACCCAGACCCTTCTAGAGGCCCCCATGGCCCCTCTTAAGGCACCCCGTCCCTTCTAGAGCACACCAGGATACTTCTAAGAGCCCCCAGACCCTTCTAGAGCCCCCAGGACCCTTCTAAAAGACCCCAGACCCTTCTACAACCCCCCCAGGACCCATCTAATCGCCTTCAGACGCTTATAGAGCCCCCCCGGACCCTTCTAATAGCCCCCAGACCCTTCTAGAGGGCTCCAGGACCATTCTGAAAGCCCCCAGACCCTTCTAGAGGCACCCAGGACCATTCTAAATTCCCCCAGACCCTTCTAGACCCTCCCCGGATCATTCTAAAAGCCCCCAGAACATTTTAGAGCCCCCCAGGACCATTCTAGAAATCTCCAGACCCTTCTAGAGGCGCCCAGGACACTTATAAAAGCACCCAGATTTTTCTAGAGCCTCCCAGGACCCTTCTTAAAGCCCCCATACCCTTCTAGAGCCCACAGGACCCATCTAAAAGCATCCAGACCCTTCTAGAGCCCCCCAGGACCCTTCTAAAATCCCCCAGACCCTTCTAGTCCCTCCCTGGATCCATCTAAAAGACCCCAGACCCTTCTAAATCCTCCCAGGACCCTTCTAAAGGCACCCAGACCCTTCTAGACCCTCCCCGGATCCTTCCAAAAGACCCGAGACCATTCTAGAGCCCCCCAGGACCCTTCTAAAAGCCTCCAGACCATTCTAGAGCCCCCCAGGACCCTTCTAAAAGCACCCAGACCCTTCTAGAGCCCCCCATGACCCGTCTAAAAGCCACCAGACCCTTCTAGAGGCACCCAGGGCCCCTCTTAAGGCCCCCAGACCATTCTAGAGCACCCCAGGACCCTTCTAAAAGCCCCCAGACCCTTCTAGAGCCCCCCAGGACCCTTCTAAAAGCCCGCAGACCCTCCTAGGGCCACCCAAGGACCCTTCTCAAAGACCCCAGACCCTTCTAGAGCCCCCCAGGACCCTTCTAAAGGCCCCCAGACCCTTCTAGACCCTCCCCGGATCGTTCTAAAAGCCCCCAGACCCTTCTAGAGCCCCCCAGGACCCTTCTAAAAGCCCGCAGACACTTCTATACCCTCCCCGGATCCTTCTAAAAGCCCCCAGATACTCCTAGAGAAACCCAGGACGCTATAAAATCCCCAGACCCTTCTTGAGGCAACCAGGACCCATCCAAAAGCCCCCAGACCCTTCTAGAGCCACCCAAGGACCCTTCTCAAAGACCCCAGACCCACCTAGAGGCCCCCAGGGACCCTCTTAAGGCCCCCCGTCCCTTCTAGAGCACCCCAGGACCCTTCTAAAAGCCCCCAGACCCTTCTAGAGCACCCCAGGACCTTTCTAAATGCCCCCAGACCTTCCTAGAGCACACCAGGACCCTTCTAAAAGCCCCCAGACCCTTCTAGAGCCCCCCAGGACTCTTCTACAAGCCCCCAGACCCTTCTAGAGCCCTCCAGGACCCTTGTAATAGCCCCCAGACCCTTCTAGAGACACCCAGGACCCTTCTAAAAGCCCCTAGACCGTTCTAGAGGCACCCAGGGCCCCTCTTAAGGCCCCCAGACCTTTCTAGAGACCCCCAGGGCCCTTGTAAAAGCCCGCAGACACTTCTATACCCTCCCCGGATCCTTCTAAAAGCCCCCAGACCCTTCTAGAGAAACCCAGGACCCTATAAAAACACCCAGACCCTTCTTGAGGCAACCAGGACCCTTCTAAAAGCCCCCAGACCCTTCTAGAGTCACCCAAGGACCCTTCTCAAAGACCCCAGACCCTTCTAGAGCCCTCCAGGACCTTTCCAAAAGCCCCCAGACCCATCTAGAGACCCCCAGGGTCCCTCTTAAGGCCCCCCGTCCCTTCTAGAGCATCCCAGGACCATTCTAAAAACACCCAGACCCCTCTAGAGCACCCCAGGACCCTTCTAAAAGACCCAAGACCCTTCTAGAGCCCCCCTGGACCCTTCTAAAAGACCCCAGACCCTTCTAGAGGAACCCAGGACCCTTCTGAAAGCACCCAGAACCTTCTAGAGCCCACCAGGACCCATCTAAAAACACCCAGACCCTTCTAGAGCCCCCCAGGACCGTTCTAAAAGCCCCCAGACCCTTCTAGAGCCCCCCAGGACCCTTCTGAAAGCACCCAGAACCTTCTAGAGCCCCCCAGGACCCGTCTAAAAGTACCCAGACCCTTCTAGATCATCCCAGGACCCTTCTAAAAGCCCCTGACCTTTCTAGAGCCTCCCAGGACCCTTCTAAAAGAACCCAGACCCTTCTAGAGACTCCCAGGACCCTTCTAAAAGCCCCAAGACCCTTCTAGAGCCCCCCAGGACCCTTCTAAAAGCTCCCAGACGCTTCTAGAGCCCCCCATGACTCTTCTACAAGCCCTCAGACCCTTCTAGAGCCCCCCAGGACCCTTCTAATAGCCCCCAGACCCTTCTAGAGGCTCCCAGTACCCTTCTAAAAGAACCCAGACCCTTCGAGAGACCCCCAGGACCCTTCAAAAAGTCCGCAGACCCTTCTAGAGCCCCCCCGGACCATTCTAAAAAACCCCAGACCCTTCTAGAGACCACCAGGACCCTTCTAAAAGAATCTAGACCCTTCTAGAGCCCCCCAGGACCCTTCTAAAAGCCTCCAGACCCTTCTAGAGGCACCCAGGACCCTTCTAAAAGACCCCAGACCCTTCTAGAGCCTCCCAGGACCCTTCTAAAAGTCACCAGACCCTTCTAGAGCCCTCCAGGACCCTTCTAAAAGCTCCCAGACCCTTCTAGACCCTCCCCGGATCCTTCTAAAAGTCCCCAGACCCTTCTAGAGCCCCCCAGGACCCTTCTAAAACCCTCCAGACCCTTCTAGAGCTCCCCAGGACACTTCTAAAAGCCCCCACACCCTTCTAGAGCCCCCCAGGACCAATCTAATAGCCCCCAGACCCTTCTAGAGACACCCAGGACCCTTCTAAAAGCCCCCAGACCCTTCTAGAGCCACCCAAGTACCATTCTCAAAATTCCCAGACCCTTCTAGAGCCCCCCAGGACCCTTCCAATAGCACCCAGACCCTTCTAGAGGCCCCCATGGCCCCTCTTAAGGCACCCCGTCCCTTCTAGAGCACACCAGGATACTTCTAAGAGCCCCCAGACCCTTCTAGAGCCCCCAGGACCCTTCTAAAAGCCCCCAGACTCTTCTAAAGCCTCCCAGGACCCTTCTAAAAGACCCCAGACCCTTCTACAACCCCCCAGGACCCATCTAATCGCCTTCAGACGCTTATAGAGCCCCCCCGGACCCTTCTAATAGCCCCCAAACGCTTCTAGAGGCCTCCAGGACCATTCTGAAAGCCCCCAGACCCTTCTAGAGGCACCCAGGACCATTCTAAAGTCCCCCAGACCCTTCTAGACCCTCCCCGGATCATTCTAAAAGCCCCCAGAACATTCTAGAGCCCCCCAGAACCATTCTAGAAATCTCCAGACCCTTCTAGAGGCGCCCAGGACACTTATAAAAGCACCCAGATTTTTCTAGAGCCTCCCAGGACCCTTCTTAAAGCCCCCATACCCTTCTAGAGCCCACAGGACCCATCTAAAAGCATCCAGACCCTTCTAGAGCCCCCCAGGACCCTTCTAAAATCCCCCAGACCCTTCTAGTCCCTCCCTGGATCCATCTAAAAGACCCCAGACCCTTCTAAATCCTCCCAGGACCCTTCTAAAGGCACCCAGACCCTTCTAGACCCTCCCCGGATCCTTCCAAAAGACCCCAGACCATTCTAGAACCCCCAGGACCCTTCTAAAAGCCTCCAGACCATTCTAGAGCCCCCCAGGACCCTTCTAAAAGCACCCAGACCCTTCTAGAGCCCCCCATGACCCGTCTAAAAGCCACCAGACCCTTCTAGAGGCACCCAGGGCCCCTCTTAAGGCCCCCAGACCATTCTAGAGCACCCCAGGACCCTTCTAAAAGCCCCCAGACCCTTCTAGAGCCCCCCAGGACCATTCTCAAAGGCCCCAGACCCTTCTAGAGCCCCCCAGGACCCTTCTAAAGGCCCCCAGACCCTTCTAGACCCTCCCCGGATCGTTCTAAAAGCCCCCAGACCCTTCTAGACCCTCGCCGGATTCTTTTAAAAGACCCCAGACCCTTCTAAAACCTCCCAGGACCGTTCTAAAAGCCCAAAGACCCTTCTAGAGCCACCCAGGACCCTTCTAAAAGCCGCCAGAACCTTCTAGAGCGCCAAAGGATCCTTCAAAAGCCCCGAGACCCTTCTAGAGCCCCCCAGGACCTTTCTAAAATCCCCCAGACCATTCTATAGGCCCCCAGGACCCTTCTAAAAGCGCCCAGACCCTTCTAGAGCCCCCCAGGACCCTTCTAAAAGCCCCCAGACCCTTCTAGAGCCCCCCAGGACCCTTCTAAAAGCTCCCAGACCCTTCTAGAGACCCCCAGGACCCTTCTGAAGGCCCCCAGAACCTTCTAGAGCCCCCAGGGACCCTTCTAAAAGCCCCATGACCATTCTAGAGCATCCCAGTACCCATCCAAAAGACCCCAGACCCTTCTACAGCCTCCCAGGACCCTTCTAATAGCCCCCAGACCCTTCTAGGGGCCCCCAGGACCCATCTGAAAGCCCCCAGACCCTTCTAGATGCACCCAGGACCCTTCTAAAAGCCCCCAGACCCTTCTATAGGCCCCCAGGACCCTTCTAAAAGTCCTCAGACCCTTCTAGAGCCCCCCAGGACCCTTCTAAAACCACCAGACCCTTCTAGAGGCCCCCAGGACCCTTCTAAAAGCCCCCTGACCTTTCTAGAGCCCCCAGGACCCTTCTAAAAGCACCCAGACCATTCTAGAGCCCCCCCGGACCCATCTAATAGCCCCCAGACAATTCTAGACCCCCCCTGGACCCTTCTAATAGTTCCCAGACGCTTTTAGA